>ONZH01027521.1:0-30366 GCA_900303285.1 Rhinella marina
CTGTAAGTACCTGACCTGAGCACTGAACACAGACCATACATCGCTGATACCTGTAAGTACCTGACTGAGCACTGAACACAAGACCGTACATCGCTGTACCTGTAAATACCTGACCTGAGTACGGACCACAAGACCGTACATCGCTAATACCTGTAAGTACCTGACCTGAGCACTGACACAAGACGTAATTGCTGATACTGTAGTACCTGACCTGGGCACTGACCACAAGACCGTACACCGCATCCTGGATACCTGTAAGTACCTGATACTGAAGCACTGAACAAAGACCGTACATTGCTAAACCTGTAAGTACTGACCTGACACTGAACACAAGACCGTACAGAGCTGATACCTGTAAGTACCTGACCTGGGCACTGACCACAAGACTGTACATCGCTGATACTGTAAGTACCTGACCAGAGCTTGAACACAAGACCGTACTCGCTGATACCTGTAAGTACCTGACCTGAGTACTGACCTAAAGACCGTACATCGCTGATACCTGTAAGTACCTGACCTGAGCACTGACCACAAGACCGTACATCGCTGATACCTGTAAGTACCTGACTGAGTATGGACACAAACCGTACATCGCTGATACTGTAAGTACCTGACCTGGGCACTGACCACAAGACTGTAAATTGCTGATACCTGTAAGTACCTGACCTCAGCACTAACCACAAGACCGTACATCGCTGATACCTGTAAGTACCTGACCTGAGCACTGACCACAAGACTGTAAATCGCTGATACCTGTGAGTACCTGACCTGAGCACTGACCACAAGACCGTACATCGCTGATACCTGTAAGTACCTGACCTGAGCACTGACCAAATCTGGTGGCTGGACATCAGTATCAGTTGATCATCCCTTTCCACCCCCAGAAGAAGGGTTTGTTCTCCACCTGCTGCAGAGATTGGATGGGTGATGACCGTGCAAAGTAACACTACCTCTCTATGAATACCAGACATACAACATCCACTCCCCATCACCCAGTTATGCTAAACACCAAATATCACTACAACCCTCAGCAATCTGCACTTCATACAGTTCATACAAGACAATGACATCCACCATACAGAAGACTCCACCAGTAATGGTCATTAGAAGGACAGGGAGAGACTTACTGATCTTGCTGTCCTGAGGGAGAGAGACTCCAGACACACAGCGGTGAGATGCCTGTCTCTTAGAGGGGTCAAGAGCGACCCTGGAGAGGAAGCCAGAAAGAGAAAGGGGAGAAAGACAGAAGAGGAAAAAATATCAGGAGACGGGCGAAAAGAAAGGAGGAAGGTGGAAAAGGAAGAAATGACCACAACAGTCCACTAGTGTCCCCTTGTCACCTAAGCATTGCTGGAGAGTATACAAAGAAACTGACCGCAGCGGACAGAGAATGTAACTGACGGATACAATCTGACGGATACAATACAATCTACCAGAGCGCAGCAGATACAATCTACCAGAGCGCAGCGGATACAATCTACCTGAGCGCAGCGGATACAATCTACCTGAGCGCAGCGGATACAATCTACCTGAGCGCAGCGGAAACAATCTACCTGAGCGCAACGGATGCAATCTACCTGAGCGCTGCGGACACAATCTACCTGAGCGCAGCGGACACAATCTACCTGAGCGCAGCGGACACAATCTACCTGAGCGCAGCGCGAGCGCACAATCTACCTGAGCGCAGCGGATACAATCTACCTGAGCGCAGCTACCTGAGCGCAGCGGATAAAATCTACCTGAGCGCAGCGAGCGCACAATCTACCTGAGCGCAGCGCAGAGCGCAGTACAAATCTACCTGAGCGCAGCGATACAATCTACCTGAGCGCAGCGGATACAATCTACCTGAGCGCAGCGGATACAATCTACCTGAGCGCAGCGGATACAATCTACCTGAGCGCAGCGGACACAATCTTACAAGCGGATCTACCTGAGCGCAGCGGATACAATCTACCTGAGCGCAGCGGACACAATCTACCTGAGCGCAGCGGACACAATCTACCTGAGCGCAGCGGACACCGCAGCGGAACAATCTACCTGAGCGCAACGGACACATCTACCTGAGCGCAGGCGGACAACAATCTACCTGAGCGCAACGGATACAATCTACCTGAGCGCACGCAGACACAATCTACCTGAGCGCAGTGACACAATCTACCTGAGCGCAGCCATCTACCTGAGCGCAGCGGATACAATCTACCTGAGCGCAGCGGACACAATCTACCTGAGCGCAGCGGATACAATCTACCTGAACGCAGAGGACACAATCTAAATGTCGCAGAGGATACAATCTACCTGAGCGCAGAGGACACAATCTAAATGAGTGCAGAGGATACAGTCTACCTGAGCGCAGCGGATACAATCTACCTGAGCGCAGAGGACACAATCTACTGCTGAGCGCAGCGCAGAGCGGGATACATCTCTACCTGAGCGCAGCGGATACAATCTACCTGAGCGCAGCGGACAAATCTACCTGAAGCGATACAATACCTGAGCGCAGAGGATACAGTCTACCTGAGCGCAGCGGATACAATCTACCTGAGCGCAGCGGATGCAATCTACCTGAGCGCAACGGATACAATCTACCTGAACGCAGCGGATACAGTAGATTGTAGAGATGGTAGTAAGGGGTGTGATAACATACACACAGGGTGAGATGGTAGTAAGGGGTGTGATAACATACACATAGGATGAGATGGTAGTAAGGGGTGTGATAACATACACATAGGATGAGATGGTAGTAAGGGGTGTGATAACATACACACAGGGTGAGATGGTAGTAAGGGTGTGATAACATACACACAGGGTGAGGTGGTAGTAAGGGGTGTGATAACATACACATGAGATGGTAGTAAGGGGTGTGATAACATACACACAGGGTGAGATGGTAGGTGTGAAGGGGTGTGATAACATACACACAGGATGAGATGGTAGTAGGGGGGGTGTGATAACATACACACAGGATGAGATGGGTAGTAAGGGGTGTGTATAACATACACACAGGATGAGATGGTAGTAAGGGTGTGATAACATACACACAGGATGAGATGGTAGTAAGGGGTGTGATGACATACACACAGGATGAGATGGTAGTAAGGGGTGTGATAACATACACACAGGATGAGATGGTAGTAAGGGGTGTGATAACATACACACAGGGTGAGATGTAGTAAGGGGTGTGATAACATACACACAGGATGAGTGGTGATAGTAAGGGTGATAACATACACACAGGGTGAGATGGTAGTAAGGGGTGTGATAACATACACACAGGATGAGATGGTAGTAAGGGGTGTGATAACATACACACAGGATGAGATGGTAGTAAGGGGTGTGATAACATACACACAGGGTGAGGTGGTAGTTAAGGGGTGTGATAACATACACACAGGATGAGAGGTGTGTAGTAAGGGGTGTGATAACATACACACAGGATGAGATGGTAGTAAGGGGTGTGATAACATACACACAGGGTGAGATGGTAGTAAGGGGTGATAACATACACACAGGTGAGATGGTAGAAGGGGTGTGATAACATACACACAGGATGAGATGGTAGTAAGGGGTGTGATAACATACACACAGGATGAGATGGTAGTAAGGGGTGTGATAACATACACACAGGATGAGATGGTAGTAAGGGGTGTGATAACATAACACACAGGATGAGATGGTAGTAAGGGGTGTGATAACATACACACAGGATGAGATGGTAGTAAGGGGTGTGATGACATACACACAGGGCAGATGGTAGTAAGGGGTGTGATAACATACACACAGGATGAGATGGTAGTAAGGGTGTGATAACATACACACAGGATGAGATGGTAGTAAGGGGTGTGATAACATACACACAGGATGAGATGGTAGTAAGGGGTGTGATAACATACACACAGGATGAGATGGTAGTAAGGGGTGTGATAACATACACACAGGATGATGAGATGGTAGTAAGGGGTGTGATAAACATACACACAGGGCGAGATGGTAGTAAGGGGTGTGATAACATACACACAGGATGAGATGGTAGTAAGGGGTGTGATAACATACACACAGGATGAGATGGTAGTAAGGGGTGTGATAACATACACACAGGATGAGATGGTAGTAAGGGGTGTGATAACATACACACAGGGTGAGATGGTAGTAAGGGGTGTGATAACACACACACAGGATGGAGATGGTAGTAAGGGTGTGATAACATACACACAGTGTGATAATACACACTGGTAGTAAGGGGTGTGATAACATACACACAGGGTGAGATGGTAGTAAGGGGTGTGATAACATACACAAAGGATGAGATGGTAGAAGTTAAAATTGACGGGTCCTGCTATCACCAATCCACGCTCACGAGACCACGAGAGATCTCACTTGTTATGACTATTCTGGAGTAGGCCATCATGAATGGAGAGCGCCAGATCTAACTCATCTCACGTGACAACCCTGGGATAAGCCACCCTGATATTGGAGAGCGCCAGATCTACCTCATCTCACGTGACTATGCTTTGCCAGTCTACCGTGCCTAGAGAATATCAGATCTACATTTTCTCACATGACGCACTGGAACAGGCAACCATAATTGGAGAGCACCAGATCTACATTATCTCATGTGACTATGCTGGGCCAGACCATTATGAATGGAGAGTACATGAAGGACCAGGGGGTGTAAGCTTATATACAGGAGGCAATAACCACATGAAGGACCAGGGGGTGTAAACTTATATACAGGAGGCAATAACCACATGAAGGACCAGGGGGTGTAAACTTATATACAGGAGGCAATAACCACATGAAGGACCAGGGGGTGTAAACTTATATACAGGAGGCAATAACCACATGAAGGACCAGGGGGTGTAAACTTATATACAGGAAGCAATAACCACACAAAGGACCAAGGGGTGTAAACTTATATACAGGAGGCAATAACCACATGAAGGACCAAGGGGTGTAAACTTATATACAGGAACATAACCACATGAAGGACCAAGGTGTAAACTTATACACGAGGTAATAATCACATGAAGGACCAGGGAGTGTAAACTTATATACAGGAGGCAATAATCACATGAAGGACCAGGAGGTGTAAACTTATATACAGGAGGTAATAATCACATGAAGGACCAGGGCCTAACTTATTACAGGAGGCAATAACCACATTAAGGACCAGGGGCTGTAAACTTATATAAGGAGGCAATAACCACGAAGGACAAGGGGGTGTAAACGTATATACAGGAGGCAAACCACATGAAGGACTAAGATGTATAACATTATATACAGGAGGTAATAATCACATGAAAACCAGGGGGTGTAACTTATATACAGGAGGCAATAACCACTGAAGGTCCAGGGGGTGTTATACTTATATATAGGAGGCAATAACCACATGAAGGCGCAGGGGAAGTGTAACTTATGTACGGAGGAAAACACATGAAGGACCAGGGGGTGTAACTTATTACAGGAACAATAACCACATTAAGGCTAAGATGTAAAATTATGTACGGAGAAATACCACATGAAGGACCAGGTGGGTGTAAACTTTATAAGGAGGTATACACAATGAAGGACCGGGGTGTAACTTATATACAGGAGGCAATAACCACATGAAGGTCAGGGGTGTAAACTTATATACAGGAGGCATAACCACATTAAGGACCAGGGGCTGTAAACTATATACAGGAGGCAATAATCACATGAAGGACCAGGGGGTGTAAACTTATGTACAGGAGGCAATAATCACATGAAGGACCAGGGGGTGTAAACTTATATAAAGGAGGTAATAATCACATGAAGGACCAGGGGTGTAAACTTATGTACCGGAGGCAATAACACATAGGACAGGGGGGTAACTTATATAAGCAGGAGGCAAATAACCACATTAAAGACCAGAGGGCTGTAAACTTATACTACAGGGGCATATACATAAGACAGGGGCTGTAAACTTATATACGGAGGCAATACCACATTAAGAGCCAGGGGCTGTACTTATATCGGAGGCAATAACCATGAGGACCAGGGAGTGTAACTTATATCAGGAGTAATAATCACATGAGCAGGGGGTGTAAACTTTTATACAGAGGCAACAATCACATGAAGGCCAAGATGTATCTAATTATTCAGGAGGCATAACACATGAGGGCCAGTGTATAATTATTACAGGAGGGCATGCCACATGAAGGAAAGGAGGTGTAAATTATATAGGAGCACTAACCCATAAGGACCAGGGGTATCACTTATATCGGAGGCAATATCCCATGAGGGCCAGGGGGTTGTAAATTATTACAGGAGGGCTCACATGAGGACCAGGGGTGTTTAACTTTATACGGAGGATTAATCCTGAAGGGACCGGGGTGTCTTATTACAGGAGGTTATAATAGATAAGGACAGGGGTTGTAAAACTTTATGTACGGAGCGGCAATAATCTAGGGCAGGAGGTGTACTTTATCGGGGCATCCACATGAGGCAGGGGTGTAAACCTATTAGGATGGCATAACATGAAGCGACCGGGGTGTACTTATTATACAGGGGGCAATATTCATGAGGGCCAGGGGGTGTCATTTCTACGGAGGCAATAACACCTGAAGGACCAGGGGGTGTAACTTAGTTATAAGGAGGCAAAACTACATGATGCAGGGGTGTAACTTATAAGGGGCAAACTCTGAAAGGACAGTGAGGTGTACTTTTTAGGAGGCATACTCTGAAGGGAAACCGGGGTTGGTACCCTATGTACGGGTTTATCATATATGAAGGCCAGGGGTTGTAACTTATCTAAGGAGCAATAACCACATTTATGGACAGGGGGTGAAACCTTATTATTTCAGGGAGCAATATCACATTAAGGGCCAGGGCTGTACTTATTCAGGAGGCATAACCCATGAGGCAGGGGGTGTAATCTTTTAAGGGGCTCCATGAGGACCGATGTATTTAAAATTATATAATGGAGACAATAACCCTTTAAGGGCAGGGGCTGCTAAACTATTTACAGGACGGCATACCACTGAAGGACCAGGGGGTGTTACTTATTAGGAAGGCATCCACATTGAAGGACCAGCCTGTATAAACCTTATCTTAAAGGGAGGCATACCACTTAAGGACAGGGCTGTACTTAATTACGGACGGCCT
Organism: Rhinella marina; assembly: GCA_900303285.1. Classification (NCBI taxonomy): domain Eukaryota; kingdom Metazoa; phylum Chordata; class Amphibia; order Anura; family Bufonidae; genus Rhinella; species Rhinella marina. Next base: position 7,123 of record ONZH01027521.1, read on the forward strand.
AACCCATTAGGGCCAGGGGCTGTAATTATATACAGGAGGTTATATCACCAGAAGGCCAGGGGTGTATTTATATACAGGGGGCATCCATGAGTCAGGGGGTTTTATTATTACGGAGGCAATATACATGAGGACAGGGGGTGTAAACTTTTACGGATGGTAATAATCACATGAGGACCAGGGGCTGTAACTTATTTAAGGAGGATAACACATTTTGGACAGGGAGGTGTAAACTTTTACAGGAGGCAATACAATTAAGGCCGGAGTGTAACTTAATTAGGAGGCAATTACGTGAGGCGGGGGTGTAACTTATATGGGGCACTAAACCACTGAAAAGGCATGGGTGTAACTTATTAGGAGGCCTATCACTATGAGGACAGGAGTGTAACTTTTAAGGAGGTATTCACTGAGGACAGGGGCTGTAAATTCGCATCACTAGGACCGGGGTGTACTTTATACAGGAGGCAATCACATGAAGGTCAGGGGGTGTAAACTGTATTCAGGAGTTCATTATCACATGAGGACCAGGGTGTGTAAATTTTTACGGGGCTAACTATGAGGACAGGGGGGTGTCAATCTATTTCAGGGCAATCACCATGAAGGTCAGGGGGTTTAAACTTTATTAAGGGGCATAATCAATGAGGGACGGGGTGTTAATTTAAGGAGCTTACATGAAAGGTCAGGGGTGTAACCTATATAAATGAGGCATAACCACGAAGATGGGGTGTTGTTTATTACAGTAGGTTCCACTGAGGACAGGGGGTGTACTTAGTATTGCAGGAGGTTATCCACATGATGGGGGACCGGGTGGTGTCTTTAATTCATGATCAACCAATGAAGGACGGGGGTGTAAAATTATTAAGGAAGCTTCACTGAGAACCGGGGTTGTAACTTTATCTGGAGGTAATTCATGAGGGAGGGGGTGAATTTATACAGATGCAACACTGACGGACCATGGGGGTGTAGTTATACGGAGGTATAATCCATGAGCAAGGGGGTGTACTTATATTTACAGGGCAATACATTAGGACAGGGTGTAACTTTATACGGGGCATACCCTGAAGGCGGGGGGTGTATCTTATTTTAAGGGCAATACCCATGAGGACCGGGGCTGTAATTATTCGGAGGCATCACTAGACGGGAGTGTACTTTATCGGAGGGCAATACCCATGAGGGGGGGGTTGTAAACTTTTCGGGAGGCTACTCACTGGGCCAGGGGGTGTTAATTTATTACAGGCATAAAATGAAGGCCAGGGGGTGTACTTATTCGGAGGATTATTCTGGGCCAGGGGGTGTATTTTAGGAAGGGTATATCACTGAGGACCGGGGGTGTAAACTTATTGGAGGTAATTCTCAATTGATGGCCGGGGGTGTATTATGTGAGGTATAATACATGAAGCGGGATGCAACTTATTTGTCAGGGTATAACTCGAGGGCCAGGGGGTGTAACTTTTGTACGGAAGGGTATATTCCATGACAGGTGGTTTGTAAACTTATGTCCTGAGGTTAATCACATGAAGGCAGGGGGTGTTAATTGTGGAGGTTATCTTGAGAACCAGGTGGTGTACTTTGTACGGAGATTACATGGGCAGGGGTTGTAACTTTGTTAGGGGTTATTCCTGAGGCAGGTGGTGTAATTATGTACGGACGGTAATTCCGCCGTTGTAAAGCTTGTCTAGGTCTGGTCTGGGGATCCCTTGCTCGCCTCTACTTACACCGCATGCGTCCTTCTGGGCAGTTTGCCGGGGGTCGGTCCGTCTGGGTCTCCTTACTGCGGGTCAGTTTGGGAGGTCGCTTGCTGAACAGGTTGGTGTGGCTCGGATCGGCTCTGGTTTAACCCTCATTGGGGTTGGGTGGGGGAGTGGGAGGAGGTTTCTGCCCTCCGATTCTCTACATGGCCCCATGAGTGCTGCGGACATTGGCCCTCGGGAGGCAGCTGCGTCTGCATACTCTTGCGTAGGAGGGCGATGGTGCAGGCGGGCGAGGGTGGGCTGAGGGAAGGACAGAGGGCGGTGAGGAGCACTGGAAAGCACCCCCCTGCACCACCTACTGTTTCCTTTCCATATGGAGCGGGAAAGGCGCCTTGGAGCGTTTGGCGGTCCTGTGCACTACGTACGAGTGTTCTGCGGCCCTCACACCGGGAGAGTGCTTTATCTGCTGGAAAAGGGGATGATGAGACTCTCCTGGCTTCTTCCGTGAAGACTTTGTTACTGGATTTATGCTGGATTGTCATTACAGTAGACTTGCTGACAGCACTCGAGCTCTGCTAAGAGCGGATGAGACGTTACAGAGTTTATGTAAAACGTGGGGCACGGCCATTAAGGAGTACAGACAGTTGCGAGGAGGTATGAGGTATCTGCTTTGCGTGGAGACCTGGAGGTCCTCACAGAGTATGCTTCACAGACCGCCCTGTCTCCTCCACATATGCGCTCAAAGTTCCTTTACATGCCTATACTTAATTTATATATACAAATTGTATGATATAAACGGACGTATACGGACATACTACAGGGACGTTACTGTATATTAGTACAGACAGTTATGTATATATAGTACGGGACATTATGTATAATATTATAAGGATGTAACTGTATATAACACAGGCCGATATATATATACACTACAGAGACGTCTTACTGTACAATACTTACAGAGGACAGTATAATGTATATATACTAAGGACGTCACTGTATTATACTACAGAGGACGTATACTGTACATACACATCCATAGGACAGGATCCGGTATATATACTACACAGGACAGATTACTGTAAAGATACTACAGAGACTATGGGTTACTACTTCAGAGGACAGTATACTGTACTTCTACAGTGACAGTACATCGTATTATACACAGAGACCGTTATACTGTTTCTTACTTACAGAGGACATTACTGTTATTACTACAGGCAGTATGATATCTCAGAGGACAGTATCTGTATATATACTACAGAGTCAGTATAAATGTTATATATATTTATATATATATATACATATACACAGAGACGTATACGCATATATACTACAGAGACATATACTGTATATATACTACAGAGGACCGTATAATATATATATACTATTATATATACCTACAGAACGTTACTGATCTACACTACAGGACAGTATTCTGTAGATATAATACCAGGAAGTATACTGTATATATCTACAGGGACATATACTGTAAAGTACCACAAAGACATACACTGAATACTATACAAGGCCGTATTACTGTATAATACCTCAGCGACGTATTCTGTAGACTATACTACAGAGCTCTGTATATTCCACAGAGGATAGTCACTGCTATATACTACAGAGGAAGTATCATTATATAACACTACAGAGGACAGTATTTATTATATAACTCAGAGGACAGTATACTGTATATATACTACAGAGGACAGTACACTGTATATAACTACAGAGGACAGTATATGTACATATACAGAGGACAGTCTACTGTATATATACTCAGAGACAGTACTTATTACAAAGAGGAAGATACTGTATTATACTACAGAACAGTACACTTATTACTACAGAGACGTTACTGTAATACACTACAGAGAAGTTACTTATATATACTACAGAGAACGACACTATATATACCTACAGAGGACAGTATTACTGTATATATTTACAGAGGACAGTAGTTGTATATATACTAACAGTTTAAATTGGGCTGCAGTCTCCTAAAGATTTGTTGGGTACAAGTGATGCAGTGACTTCTGCCTCTGTATGGAGCCACGGAGGTGGACTAGCCCTGCATACAGCAGGGGTTCACCCTGGTCACAATTCCAGTCAAAATACTTTTCATGTCCCTCTCCTATTGGTCACCCCCCTTGGAGGGTTTATCTCCCACTTTCAGTGTTAGCTCTTCAGCACAAAGTGCATTGGAGTTTAGAACTTCAAGGTGACTTGAGCGCATCACTTATCCATTCACATCTGTAAAGAGGGGCGCAGAGGCATCCGCAAAAATATAGCCCCCTTCCCACCAAAATAATGGAGCATCATGTGCTTACCGTTGTGGGTGCAACCTCTTTGCGGTTCTGGAATTTCTGACTTGTTGGGTTGTGGGCATGGCTAACCATAGGGCTGGGGGGCGCGGGGGGCCGGCTACCCCCACTCACAGATCCACTGCCCCTCCTGGGGGCAAGACGCTCCCCAACTGTTCCATCATAAACTGCCCCAGGAGGGCTGCGCTTGGCTTGGGAGGGAGTGGGCGCAGGACCACCTGTGTAGGAGAGATACATCATCAGAAAGTAGGCCTCCCCGACATCTGTCGTCTGATGGTCACCACAGACTATATCTATACATCTATATATATACCCTCTGTATTCCTGATATCTGTTACCCTCAGTTTGTCATCATCCTGTTACCCGGTGTCAGCGTCATGTACCCCGGAGTTCAGCGTCATTATCCCATACCCCGAGTGTCAGTGTCTTATTCCCGTACCCCGAGTGTCAGCGTCATTATCCTGTACCGCCAAGTACGCCTCATCCTGTTACCGAGTGTCAGCCATTATCCTGTACCGAGTTTGTTCAATGTCTGTCAGCTCATCCTGTTGTTTACCCCGTGTCAATGTCATATCCTGTACCCCGAGTGTTCTTTCATCCTGTACCCGTTCAAGTCATTATCCTGTACCGAGTGTCAGTGTCATTATCCTGTACCCCGAGTGTCAGCGTCATTATCCTGTACCCCTGTGTCAGTGTCATTATCCCGTTTCGAGTTCAGCGTCATTATCCCGTACCCGGTTCAGCGTCATTATCCCGTACCCGAGTGTCAGTGTCATTTCCCTCCCGAGTGTCACTCTTATCCTGTACCCGAGTGTCAGCGTCATTATCCCGCCTACCCCGAGTGTCAGCTCATTATCCTGTACCGAGTGTCAGCGTCATTCCTGTACCCGAGCAGCGTCATTATCCTGTACCCGAGTGTCAGTGTTATTATCCTGTACCCAGTGTCAGAGTCATTATCCTGCCCAGTGTCAGTGTCATTATCCTGTACCCCCAGTCAGTGTCATTTATCCCCCGTGTCAGTGTCATTATCCGTACCCGAGTGTCGCGTCATTATTCCTGTACCGAGTGTCTGTCATTATCCTGTACCCGAGTGTCAGCGTGTACCCCGAGTGTCAATGTCATTATCCTGTTGTCCCCAGTGTCAGTGTCATTATCTGTACCCCGTGTCAGCGTCATTATCCCTGTACCCCGGTGTCAGCGTCATTATCCTGTACCCGAGTGCAGGTCCATTATCCTGTACCCCGAGTGTCAGCGTCATTATCCTGTACCGAGTGTCAGCGTTATCCTTGTACCCCAAGTGCTCAGCGTCATTATTGTTACCCCGAGTGTCAGTTCATTATTCCTGTACCCCGAGTGTTCATTCATTATCCTGTACCCCGAGTATCAGTCATTATCCTGTACCCCGAGTGTCAGCGTTTATCCTGTTACCCGAGTGTCGTGTCATTATCCTGTACCCCGAGTGTCAGTGTCATTATCCTGTACCGAGTATCAGTGTCATTATCCTGTACCCCGTATCAGTGTCATTATCCTGTACGAGTTCAGCGTCATTTCCTGTACCCCGTGTCAGTTCATTATCCTGTACCCGAGTGTCAGTGTCATATCCTGTACCCCAGTATCATGTCATTTATCCTGTACCCGAGTGTCAGTTCATTATCCTTACCCGTATCCAGCCCCGAGGCAGTGTCATTATCTTACCCCGAGTATCATGTCATTATTCCTGTACCCCGAGTATCAGTGTCATTATCCTGCTACCCCGCTATCCTGTTTCGCGTGTCATGTCATTATCCTGTACCCCGAGTGTTCATTATCCTGTACCCCGAGTGTCACGATTATCCTGTTACCCCGAGTGTCATTCCTGTTGCAGTTCTTATCTGTACCCCGAGTTTGTCAGTGTCATTTCCTGTACCGAGTGTCAGCGTCATTATCCTGTACCCCGAGTGTCATTACCCCGTGTCACTACCCTGTTACCCCCTTGTCACTTACCCTGTATATTGGTGCACTACCTTTTACCCGATGTCACTACCCTGTATATTGTTGTCACTACCCTGTATATTGGTGTCACTACCCTGAGTGTCAGTGTCATTATCCTGTACCCCGAGTGTCAGTGTCATATCCTGTACCGAGTGTCAGTGTCACTACCCTGTACCCCCGTGTCATTACCCTATACCCCGGTGTCACTACCGGTTATTGTGTCACTACCCTGTACCCGTGTCAACTACCTGGTACCCCGAGTGTCAGTTGTCACGTACCCTGTGTCATACCCTGTACCCCCAGTTGTCATTACCCTATACCCCGGTGTCACTACCCGGTATATTGGTGTCACTACCCTGTACCCCGGTGTCACCCCTGTTCCCGGTTGTCCTACCCTGTACCCGAGTGTCAGGTCATTATCCTATACCCCGTGTCACTACCCTGTATATTGGTGTCACTACCCTGTACCCCCGGTGTCACTACCCTGTTTCCCCCTGTCACTAAACCTGTATCCCGGTGTCACTACCCTGTATTTGGTCACTACCCTGTACCCCCAGTGTCATTACCCTATACCCCGGTGCACTACCGTTATTGGTGTCACTACCCTGTACCCCGTGTCACTACCCTGTATATCGTTCACTACCTGTACCCCGGTTTGTCACTACCCTGTATATCGGTGTCACTACCCTGTACCGGTTGTCACTACCCTGTATATCGGTGTCACTACCCGTTACCCTAGTGTCATTACCCTGTACCCCCGGTTGTCACTACCCTGTATATCGGTGGTCCTGCCTACCCGGTGTCACTACCCTGTATATCGGTGTCACTGCCCTGTACCCCGGTGTCACTACCCTGTACCCCGTGTCACTTCACTTTACCCTGTATATTGGTGTCACTACCCTGTATATTGTGTCACTACCCTTGTCGGTGTCACTACCCTGTACCCCGGTGTCACTACCCTGTATATCGGTGTCACTACCTGTACCCTAGTGTCATTACCCTGTACCCCGGTGTCACTACCCTTATATCGGTGTCACTGCCCTGTACCCCGGTGTCACTACCCTGTATCCCGGTGTCACTGCCCTGTATCCGGTGTCACTGCCCCACCCTGTACCCCGGTGTCACTGCCCTGTACCCCGGTTCCCTGTCACTTACCCTGTACCCGGTGTCACTGCCCTGTACCCCGGTGTCACTACCCTACCCCCCCGGTGTCACTGCCCTGTACCCGGTGTCACTCCCTGTACCGGTGTCACTACCCTGTACCCGGTGTCACTGCCCTGTACCCCGCTGTTCATACCCTGTACCCCGGTGTCACTGCCCGTTACCCGGTGTCACTGCCTGTACCCGGTGTCACTACCCTGTATTTGTACACCCTGTACCGGTGTCACTACCCTGTATATCGGTGTCACTGCCTGTACCCCGGTGTCACTGCCCTGTATACCGGTGTCACTACCCTGTACCTGTCGGTGTCACTACCTGTATATCCGGTGTCACTGCCCTGTATCGGTGTCCTCCGGTGTCCTGCCTGTACCCGGTGTCACTACCCTGTCCCCGGTGTCACTACCCTGTATCCAGTGTCACTACCCTGTATATTGGTGTCACTACCCTGTACCCGGTGTCACTACCCTGTATCCCGGTGTCACTACCCTGTACTATGGTGTCACTACCCGAGTGTCAGTGTCCCGTGTCCCCCCTGTCACTACCTTGTGTCACTACCCTGTATCCCGGTGTCACTACCTTTACCCCGGTGTCACTAACCTGTATCCCGGTGTCACTACCCTGTATATCGGTGTCACTGCCCTGTATATCAGTGTCACTGCCCCTGTATACCCGGTGTCACTGCCCTGTACCCCGGTGTCACTACCCTGTACCCCGGTGTCACTACCTGTCACCCGGTCACTACCCTGTATATGGTGTCACTACCCTGTACCCCGGTGTCACTACCCTGTATCCCGGTGTCACTACCTTTTACCGGTGTCACTAACCTGTATCCCGGTGTCACTACCCTGTATATTGGTGTTCACTACCTGTACCCCAGTGTCATTACCCTATACCCCGGTGTCACTACCCTTATTTGGTGTCACTACCCTGTATATTGGTGTCACTACCCTGTACCCCGGTGTCACTGCCCTGTATATCGGTGTCACTGCCCTGTATATCGGTGTCACTACCCTGTATTGTGTCCCGGTGTCACTACCCGTATATCCACTACCCCTGTACCATTGGTGTCATACCCTGTTACCCTGTCACTACCCTGTATATTGGTGTCTGTCACTACCCTGTATTTGGTGTCACTACCCTGTATCCCGGTGTCACTACCCTGTATATTGGTGTCACTACCCCTGTACCCCGGTGTCACTACCCTGTATTGTGGTGTCACTACCCTGTATACGGTGTCACTACCTGTATATTGGTGTCACTACCCTGTACCCCGGTGTACCCGTGTACTACCCTTGTACCCCCTGTGTACCCTGTGTCACTACCCTGTCGGTGTCACTACCCTGTACCCGTACCCCGTGTCACTACCCCGGTGTCACTACCCTGGTGTCACTACCCTGTATCCCGGTGTCACTGCCCTGTACCCCGGTGTCCACTACCCTGTATATCGGTGTCACTACCCTGTACCCTAGTGTCACTACCCTGTATCCCGTGTCACTACCCTGTACCCTGGTGTCACTACCCTGTACCCTGTGTCACTACCCTGTACCCCGGTGTCACTACCCTGTATCCCGGTGACACTACCCTGTACCCCGGTGTCACTACCCTGTATCCCGGTGTCACTACCCTGTACCCCCAATGCTGAGCGCCTTCCTCTGCGGTGCCCAGGACTCACAGAAGTCGCTGTGCCTCCTCTGCCTCTGGTATCCCCGCTGGTTCTTGCTGTGGGCAGACGATGACTTGCTGGCGCCATTGGTGACATCAGAGGTGACTCGACTGCGAGTGAGGGAGAGCGTGCTGTCTGATCGAGACTCCCCTCCTTCATTCTGCAGGAGACAGAGGGGACATGTCAGCGCGGTCTCATCTGGGAGAAGCAGGAGGCAGCAGCATGGCGTCTGTGTCTGGCCTCACCTCAGGTTTCCGCCCCAGCAGCAGGTAGGTGGCCATTACCTCATTGTACTTATTAGAGTTTAAAGCGTCTTTAATCTCCTCCCTGGAATATCCCATCTCCAGCATGACCTCTGAGGAAGACAAGAGACACTGAAGGTTTCCGCACACCCCCATGGAAAGTTCTAGAAGTTCAGTGAATGCCGGGGAACCAACAAATCAGCCCACCCAAAGACTTCACCCGGGGTCACCATGTGTCTGCGACAAGATAATAGGAGGAGTAGTGGGTGGTATCTCACCGATGCGTTTGGGGTCAGCGTGGTCTTCCTCCGGCTCCTTGTATGGCTTCAGGTCGTCACTGTCATACCCAATATTCATCCATTTATCATTCATTATTTGCTGAGAAAAAAACAAAGAAATTCAGGACACGGGCAGCTGGACACAGGGGCCCTGGGGCGAGAGGCGGGGGTTGTGGGGTCACCTCTAGGGTGCAGCGTTTGGTGGGGTTCAGCACCAGAAACCTGCGCAGGACACTCTCACAGTCTGTGCTCATGTAGAAGGGGACTCTGTATTTACCACGAAGAACGCGTTCCCTCAGCTCCTGAGGAAGAAGAGAAGAAAGCGTCACTTCCAGTAAGACCATCATGTATCCCCCAGGGGACCACTGAGATATGCCCCAGGAGACCCTCCATAGTCCCGGGCAGGACCTCATCACAGCCTTACCTTCAGGTTCTGTCCGTCAAATGGCAAGGAGCCACTGACCAGAGTGTAGAGAATGACCCCCAGGCTCCACACATCCACTTCAGGACCATTGTACCTCTTTCCTTGGAACAATTCAGGAGCGGCGTACGGAGGACTCCCACAGAATGTGTCCAGCTTTCCACCAGGAGTAAATTCATTACTGAACCCAAAGTCAGCAATCTTAATATTAGCCTCAGAGTCGAGCAGGAGGTTCTCAGCCTGAAAGAAGAAGCAAGATGAGACCAGATGGCCATGACACAACAGGGAGCAGGCTGCGCGCCATGGAGCCTTCTCACCTTAAGATCCCGGTGGACGATGTTCTTCTGGTGACAGTAGTGAACAGCGGATACAATCTGTAAGGAGATGAGACGTGGTCACCGATCAGAGAGATCACAGAAGCCTCCTCCCTATACACAGTGCAGAGGAGCGGCCTGACCCCATCTCCAGCACAGAAACTGGATGGAAAGTAATACTGGGGGAGAGACTGGGTATGACTGGGTAGAAGGGAAGGAGGACTGGGTATGACTGGGAGAAGGAAGGAGGAAGGAGGACTGGGTATGAGTGGGACTGGGAGAAGGAAGGAGGAGGGTACTGGGATGACTGGGTAGAAGGGAAAGGAGAAGGAACGGGACTGGCTGGGTATGAGAGAGGAGTGGGTAGACTGAGACTGGAATGAGGAGGAGATGGGTTGGGTGGGATGACTGGAGAAAGGAAGGAGGACTGGGTATGACTGGGAGAAGGAAGGAGGACTGGTATGACTGAGGAGAAGGAAGGAGGACTGGGGAGTGGGATGACTGGGAGAAGGAAGAAGACTGACTGGGATGGATGAGGAAGGATGGAGGACTGGGAGAAGGGAAGGAGACTGGGGTCTGGGTGGGGAGAAGGAAGGAGACTGAGAAGGGTAGGACTGGGATGACTGGGATGACTGGTATGGAGGACTGGAGGGAAAGGAAGACTAAGGTATAGGGAGAAGGGTAAGGAGGACTGGGTATGACTGGGTGAGGAGAAGAAGGAGGACTGGGTCTGACTGGGAGAAGGAAGGAGGAGGACTGGGTATGACTGGGAGAAGGAAGGAGGACTGGGTATGACTGGGAGAAGGAAGGAGGACTGGGTATGACTGAAGGAAGGAGGACTGGGTATGACTGGGAGAAGGAAGGAGGACTGGGTATGACTGGGAGAAGGATGAAGGACTCGGTATGACTGCGAGAAGTAAGGAGGACTTGGTATGACTGGGAGAAGGAAGGAGGACTGGGTATGACTGGGAGAAGGATAGAGGACTGGCTATGACTGGGAGAAGGAAGGAGGACTAAGTATGAGTGGAGAGAAGGAGAAGGTATGACGGGAGAGGGGACTGGGAGAATTGGATGAAGGACTGGGAGAAGGAAGGAGGATGGGTATGACTGGGAGAAGGAGGAGACTGGGTATGACTGGGAGAAGAAGGAGGACTGGTATGACTGGGGAAAGGAGGGATGGGACTGGGAGGAAGGAGGACTGGGTATGAACTGGGAGAAGAAGGAGGACTGGGTTGACTGGGATGAAGGAAGGAGGAGGACTGGGTATGACTGGGAGAAGGATAGGACTGGTATGACTGGAGAAGGATTATGGGGTATGACTGGGAGAAGGAAGGAGAGGACTGGGTATGACTGGGAGAAGGATAGAGGACTGGGTATGAGGGAGAAGGAAGGAGGACTATGACTGGGAGAAGGAAGGAGGACTGGGTATGACTGGGAGAAGGAAGGAGGACTGGGTATGACTGGGAGTAGGAAGGAGGACTGGGTATGACTGGGAGAGTAGGAGGACTCGGAGGACTGGTATGACTGGGAGAAGGAAGGAGGACTGGGTATGACTGGGAGAAGGATGGGTAGGACTGGAGACTATGACTGGGAAGTGGGTATGAGGGACTGGTGGGTATGACTGGGAGAAGGATAGAGGACTGGGTATGACTGGGAGAAGGAAGGAGGACTGGGTATGACTGGGAGTGGGTAGGAAGGAGGACTGGTATGATGGGAGATGACTGGGAGAAGGAAGGAGACTGGGTATGACTGGACTGGGTATGAAGGAGTAGGGGACTGGGTATGACTGGGAGGGAAGGGTGGGTGGGACTGAGACTACTGGGATAAGGGAGAGGGAAGGAGGGTAGGACTGGATCTGAAAAAGGAGGGAAGGAGGGTAGGACTGGATCTGACTGGAGGGAAGGAGGATAGGACTGGATCTGACTGGGAGGGAAAGGAGGATAGGACTGGATCTGACTGGGAGGGAGAAGGGGATAGGACTGGATGTGATGGGGAGGGAAGGGGTATAGGATTGGATGTGACAAAGCTCCTTCCCTCCCCATCACATCCCGTCCTACCCACCTGCCCTCCCAGTCAAACTCAGTCCTATACTCCTTCCCTCCCAGTCTGACCCATTTCTGTTTTCCTTCTCTCCTAGTCAGATCCAGTCCTATCCTCTTTCCTGCTGAGTCAGATCCAGTCTTACCCTTTCTTTTCCAGTCAGATCCAGTCCAACCCTACTTTCCTCCAGTCAGATCCAGTCCTATCCCCCTTCCCTTCCCATCACACTCATCCCTATCCTTCTTCCCTTCCAGTCAGATCCAGTCCTATCCCTCTTCCCTCCCAGTCATACACAGTCCTATCCTCTTCTCCCAGTCAGATCCAGTCCTATCCTCCTTCCTTCTCAGTGAGATCCAGGCCTACCCTCCTTGCTTCCCAGTTAGATACAGTACTTTCCTCCGTCTCTCCCAGTCAGACCCAGTTCTTTCCTCCCAATCAAATCCAGTTCTATTGTCCTTCCTTCCCAGTAATGGCCCAGTCCTACCCTTCTTCCCTCTCAGTCAGAAACAGTACTACCCTCTTTATTTCCGAGACAGACCCAGTCTCACCTTCCTCCTCTTCCAGTACGATCCAGTCCTACCCTCCTTCTCCCAGTCTGACCCAGTATTACCCTCCTTCTCCCAGTCAGATTCAGTCCTATCCTCCTTCCTTCCCAGTCAGATCCAGGACTACCCTCCTTGCTTCCCAGTAAGATCCAGTCCTATCCTCCTTCCTTCCCAGTCAGACCCAGGCCTACCATCCTTGCTTCCCAGTCAGATCCAGTCCCACCCTCCTCCACTCTCAGTCAGACCCAGTCCCACCTATCTTACCCCTAAGTTAGACCCAGTCCTACCTTCCTTCCCTGGCAGTCAGACTCAGTCTTATTCTCATCCCCTCCCAGTCAGGACTTGTCCAACCCTCCTTTCCTCCCTGGCAGATCCAGTCCTTTACTCCCTACCTCCTAGTCAGACCCAGTCCTTTCCTTCACCTTTCCCAGTCAGACCAATTCCTTCCCACCTTCCATCCCAGTCAGGCCAAGTCCCACCCTACTATCCTCCTTCCCGCCCAGTCAGATCCAGTCCACCTCTCCTCCTCTGCCAGTCAGACCCAGTCCTATCCTCCTTACCTCCCAGTCAGATCCAGTCCACCTCTCCTTCCCTCCCAGTCAGACTGAGTCCTACCCTCCTAAGGAGGGTAGGACTAGGTGGGAAAGAGGAAAGGATTGGATCCAACTGAGAGGGAAAAAAGATAGGACTGGGGCTGACTGGGAGGGAAGGAGGATAGGACTAGATATGACTAGGAGAGAAAGAAGATAGCATTGGATCTGACTGGGAGGGAAGGAAAACAGGAATGGGTCAGACTAGGAGGGAAGGAGTATAGGACAGAGTCTGACTGGGAAGGAAGGAGGATAGGACTGGTTCTGACAGGGAGGGCAGGTGGGTGGGACTGAGTCTGACTGGGAGAGGAGAAGGATAGGACTGAATCTGACTGGTAAGGAAGGGGGATAGGACTGGATGTGACTGGGAGAGGAGAAGCATATGCCTGGATCTGACTGGAAGAGGAGGGCGGCACAGGATCTGACTGGGAGAGGAGAAGGATGGGACTGGGTGTGACTGGGAGAGGAGAAGGATAGTACTGAATCTGACTGGGAAAGGAGGGCAGGACAGTATCTGACTGGAAGGTAAGGAGGATAGGACTAGGAGAGTGGTTAGGAGAGGGTCTGACTGGAAAAGAAGGAGGCTAGGACTGAGTCTGACTGGGAGAGGAGAAGGATAGGCCTGGATCAGAATGGGAGAGGAGAAGGATAGGCCTGGATCTGACTGGGAGGAGAAGGATAGGCCTGGATCTGACTGGGAGAGAGAAGGATAGGCCTGGATCTGACTGGGAGAGGAGAAGGATAGGCCTGGATCTGACTGGGAGAGGAGAAGGATAGGCCTGGATCTGACTGGGAGAGGAGAAGGATAGTCCTGGATATGAATGGGAGAGGAGAAGGATAGGCCTGGATCTGACTGGGAAAGGAGGGCAGGACTGTATCTGACTGGAAGGTAAGGAGGATAGGACTAGGAGTGTGGTTAGGAGAGGGTCTGACTGGAAAAGAAGGAGGCTAGGACTGAGTCTGACTGGGAGAGGAGAAGGATAGGCCTGGATCAGAATGGGAGAGGAGAAGGATAGGCCTGGATCTAACTGGGAGAGGAGAAGGATAGGCCTGGATCTGACTGGGAGAGGAGAAGGATAGGCCTATAGATTTGACTGGGAGAGGAGAAGGATAGGCCTGGATCTGACTGGGAGGAGAAGGATAGGCCTGTATCTGACTGGGAGAGGAGAAGGATAGGCCTGGATCAGAATGGGAGAGAGAGAAGGATAGGCCTGGATCTAACTGGGAGAGGGAGAAGGATAGGCCTGGATCTGACTGGGAGAGGAGAAGGATAGGCCTAGATTTGACTGGGAGAGGAGAAGGATAGGCGTGGATCTGACTGGGAGAGGAGAAGGATAGGCGTGGATCTGACTGGGAGAGGAGGTGGATAGGACTGGATCTGAATGGGAGAGGAGAAGGATAGGCCTGGATCTGACATGGGAGAGGAGAAGGATAGGCCTGGATCTGACTGGGAGAGGAGAAGGATAGGCCTGGATCTGACTGGGAGAGGAGAAGGATAGGCCTGGATCTGACTGGGAGAGGAGAAGGATAGGCCTGGATCTGACTGGGAGAGGAGAAGGATAGGCCTGGATATGAATGGGAGAGGGAGGAGAAGGATAGGCCTGGATCTGACTGGGAGAGGAGGTGGATAGGACTGGATCTGACTGGGAGAGGAGAAGATAGGCCTGGATCTGAATGGGAGAGGAGAAGGATAGGCCTAGATCTGACTGGGAGAGAGGTGGATAGGACTGGATCTGACTGGAGAGGAGAAGGATAGTCCTGGATCTGAATGGGAGTGGAGAAGGATAGGCCTGATCTGACTGGGAGAGGAGGTGGATAGGACCTGGATCTGATGGGAGAGGAGAATGATAGGCCTGGGTCTGACTGGAGAGGAGAGTGGGAGAAGGAGAAAGATAGGCCTAGATCTAACTGGGAGAGGAGGTGGATAGGACTGGATCTGACTGGGAGAGGAGGTGCATAGCACTGGATATGACTGGGAGAGGAGAAGGATAGGCCTGGATCTGACTGGGAGAGGAGAAGGATAGGCCTGGATATCAGAATGGGAGAGGAGAGGATAGGCCTGGATCTGACTGGGAGAGAGAAGGATAGGCCTGGATCTGACTGGGAGGAGAAAGGATAGGCCTGGATCTGACTGGGAGAGGAAAAGGATAGGCCTGGATCAGACTGGGAGAGGAGGTGAATAGGATTGGATCTGACTGGGAGAGGAGAAAGATAGGCCTAGATCTAACTGGGAGAGGAGGTGGATAGGACTGGATCTGACTGGGAGAGGAGAAGGATAGTCCTGGATATGGAATGGGAGAGGAGAAGGATAGGCCTGGATCTGACTGGGAGAGGAGGTGAATAGGATTGGATCTGACTGGGAGAGGAGAAGGATAGTCCTGGATCTGAATGGGAGTGGGAGAAGGAATAGGCTAGATCTGACTGGGAGAGGAGGTGGATAGGACTGGATCTGACTGGGAGAGGAGAAGGATAGGCCTGGATCTGAATGGGAGAGAGAGAAGGATAAGCCTGGATCTGACTGGGAGAGGAGAAGGATAGGCCTGGATCTGACTGGGAGAGGAGAAGGATAGGCCTGGATCTGACTGGGAGAGGAGAAGGATAGGCCTGGATCTGACTGGGAGAGGAGAAGGATAGGCCTGGATCTGAATGGGAGAGAAGGATAGACTGGATCTGATGGAGAGGAGAAGGATAGGCCTGGATCTGGACTGGGGAGAGGAAAAGGATAGGCCTGGATCAGACTGGGAGAGGAGGTGTATAGGCCTGTATCTGACTGGGAGAGGAGAAGGATAGGCCTAGATCTGACTGGGAGAGGAGAAGAATAGGCCTGGATCTGACTGGGAGAGGAGGTGGATAGGACTGGATCTGACTGGGAGAGGAGAAGAATAGGCCTGGATCTGACTGGGAGAGGAGGTGGATAGGCCTGGATCCGACTGGGAGAGGAGAAGAATAGGCCTGGATCTGACTGGGAGAGGAGGTGGATAGGACTGGATCCGACTGGGAGAGGAGAAGAATAGGCCTGGATCTGACTGGGAGAGGAGGTGGATAGGATTGGATCCGACTGGGCGAGGAGGCTGGGACTGGAATAGGGTGACACTAAGCCATATAAACAGTGGTGCGGAGACATCAGACAGGATGGAGTGGGAGGCAGGGGATTACCTGACGAAATTTGGCACGTGCTTCTTTCTCCTTCATCCGCCCGTGAGACACCAGGTAATCAAACACTTCACCTGAGGGTGCAAGAAGACGGTTATATACTTAGGGTGTCTGGAGGGGGGTGGGGTGACTTCACCTAAGGGGGCAAGAGAACGGTTATATAGTGGGGGTGTGTCTGGAGGGGGGTGGGTGACATTCAGTGAGGGGCTGTACCTCCACTGGCGTACTCCATGATCAGGTAGAGGGTCTTCTCCGTCTCAATCACCTCAAAGAGCTTCACTGTGAGGAAGAGAGAAGACAGTGAGAGGAAGAAATACATGGAGGCTGGAGGCCGCACCTCATCCTCACACGACTCACCAATATTCGGGTGGTTCAGGCCCTTCATGATCCGAACTTCACGAAAAAGCTGAAAAGACACAATCGACATTTATGACGTCACATAACAGGCTAGACTCCACATACATGATCTCCACCTATAAGAGGTTGGACTCCACATACATGATCTCCACCTATAAGAGGCTGGACTCCACATACATGATGTCCTCCTATAAAAGGTTGGACTCCACATACATGATGTCCTCCTAGAAGAGGCTGGACTCCACATACATGATGTCCTCTTATTAGAGGCTGAACTCCACATACATGATCTCCACCTATACGAGGTTGGACTCCACATACATGATGTCCTCCTATTAGAGGCTGAACTCCACATACATGATGTCCTCCTATAAGAGGCTGGACTCCACATACATGATGTACCTCTTATCCTAGAGGCTGAACTCCACATACATGAGGCTGTCCTCCCTCCTATTAGAGCTGAAACTCCACATACATGCCTCCTATAAAGAGGCTGACTCCACATACATGATGTCCTCCTATAAGAGGCTACATACATTGATGATTAAGAGGCTGAACTCCACATACATGATGTCCTACTCTACATGATGTCCTCCTATTAGAGGCTGGATCCACATACATGATGTCCTCCTATTAGAGGCTGAACTCCACATACATGATGTCCTCCTATTAGAGGCTGAACTCCTCACCATCCTGAATTAGACAAACATACATGATGTCCTCCTATTAGAGGCTGAACTCCACATACATGATGTCCTCCTATAAGAGGCTGGACTCCACATACATGATGTCCTCCTATTAGAGGCTGAACTCCACATACATGATGTCCTCCTATAAGAGGCTGGACTCCACATACATGATGTCCTCCTTATTAGAGGCTGAACTCCACATACATGATGTCCTCCTATAAGAGGCTGGACTCCACATACATGATCTCCACATACACTCCATAAGAGGTTCCACATACATGATCCCTACATGATTCTCCTCCTATAAGAGGCTGGACTCCACATACATGATGTCCTCCTATTAGAGGCTGAACTCCACATACATGATGTCCTCCTATTGGAGAGGCAGAACTGATGTCCTCCTACTCCACATACATGATGTCCTCTATTAGAGGCTCCACATACAGACCTCTATTAGAGGCTGAACTCGCAACTCCACATACATGATGTCTCTAACTCCACATACTGATGTCCTCCTATTAGAGGCAGAACTCCACATACATGATGTCCTCCTATTAGAGGCTGAACTCCACATACATGATGTCCTCCTATACTCCACATACATGATGTCCTCCTATAGAGGCTGAACTCAACATACATGATGTCCTCCTATAAGAGGTTGGACTCCACATACATGATGATGTGGACTCTACATGATGTCCTCCTATAAGAGGCTGGACTCCACTGACATACATCATGATGTCCTCCTATTAGAGGCTGAACTCCTATAAGAGGCTGGACTCCACATACATGATCTCCTCCTATAAGAGGCTGGACTCCACATACATGATGTCCTCCTATTGATGACCTCCACATGAGAAGAGGCTCCACATACATGATGTCCTCCTATAAGAGGCTGGACTCCACATACATGATGTCCTCCTATTAGAGGCAGAACTCCACATACATGATGTCCTCCTATTAGAGGCTGAACTCCACATACATGATGTCCTCCTATAAGAGGCTGGACTCCACATACATGATGTCCTCCTATTAGAGGCAGAACTCCACATACATGATGTCCTCCTATTAGAGGCTGAACTCCACATACATGATGTCCTCTTATTAGAGGCTGAACTCCACATACATGATGTCCTCCTATTAAGAGGCAGAACTCCACATACATGATGTCCTCCTATTAGAGGCTGAACTCCACATACATGATGTCCTCCTATAAGAGGCTATAAGAGGCTGGACTCCACATACATGATGTCCATACCTATACATAAGAGGTTGGACTCCACATACATGATGTCCTCCTATAGAGGCTGAACTCCACATACATGATGTCCTCCTATTAGAGGCTGAACTCCACATACATGATGTCCTCCTATAAGAGGCTGGACTCCACATACATGATGTCCTCTATTAGAGGCTGAACTCCACATACATGATGTCCTCCTATAGAGGCTGAACTCCACATACATGATGGAGGCTCCTCCTATAAGAGGCTGGACTCCACATACATGATGTCCTCCTATTAAGAGGCTGGACTCCACATACATGATGTCCTCCTATAAGAGGCTGGACTCCACATACATGATGTTCCTCTTATAAGAGGCTGGACTCCACATACATGATGTCCTCCCAGAAGATGTTCAACTGGACTCCACATACATGATGTCCTCATTATAAGGCTGGACTCCACATACATGATGTCCTAGAGGCTGAACTCCCACATACATGATGTCCTCATGATGTCTATAAGAGGCTGAGACTCCACATACATGATGTCCTCCTACATACATAGAGGCAGAACTCCACATACATACATGATGTCCTCCTATAAGAGGCTGGAACTCCACATACATGATGTCCTCCTATGAGGCTGAAACCCACATACATGAATGTCCTCCTATAAGAGCTGGACTCCACATACATGATGTCCTCTATAAGAGGCTGGACTCCACATACATGATGTCCTCCTATTTCCCACATACATGATGTCCTCCATAAGAGGCTGGACTCCACATACATGATGTCCTCCTATAAGAGGCTGGACTCCACATACATGATGTCCTCCTATAAGAAGCTGAACTCCACATACATGATGTCCTCCTATAAGAGGCTGGACTCCACATACATGATGTCCTCCTATAAGAGGCTGGACTCCACATACATGATGTCCTCCTATTAAGAGGCTGACTCCACATACATGATGTTCCTCCTATAAGAGGCTGGACTCCACATACATGATGTCCTCCTATAAGAGGCTGAACTCCACATACATGATGTCCCTCTCCACATATTACTCCTATGAGGCTGAACTCCCACATACATGATGTCCTCCTATTAGAGCTGAACTCCACATACATGATGTCCTCCTATAAGAGGCTGGACTCCACATACATGATGTCCTCTTATTAGAGGCTGAACTCCACATACATGATGTCCTCCTATAAGAGGCTGGACTCCACATACATGATGTCCTCCTATTAGAAGACCTCCTATTAGAGGCAGAACTCCACATACATGATGTCCTCCTATAAGAGGACTCCACATACATGATGTCCACATCCTCCTATAAGAGGCTGGACTCCACATACATGATGTCCTCCTATTAGAGGCTGACTCCACATCATATGATATTAGAGGCTGAACTCCATAAGAACTCCACATACATGAATGTCCTACATATTCCTCAGAGGCTGGAACTCCACATACATGATTGTCCTATAGAGGCTGGACACATACATGATGTCCATAGAGGCTGGACTCCACATACATGATCTCCTCCTATTAGAGGCAGAACTCCACATACATGATCTCCTCCTATAAGAGGCTGGACTCCACATACATGATGTCCTCCTATAAGAGGCTGGACTCCACATACATGATGTCCTCCTATAAGAGGCTGGCTGATGATAAGAGGCTGGACTACATTGTCCTCCTATAAGAGGCTGGACTCCACATACATGATGTCCTCCTATAAGAGGCTCCACACATGACTCCACATTGATGTCCACCTATAAGAGGCTGGACTCCACATACATGATCTCCTCCTATAATAAGAGGCTGGACTCCACATACATGATGTCCCTCCTATAAGAGGCTGGACTCCACATACATGATGTCCTCCTATAGAGAGCTGAACTCCACATACATGATGTCCTCCTATAAGAGGCTGGACTCCACATACATGATGTCCTCCTATAAGAGGCTGGACTCCACATACATGATGTCCTCCTATTAGAGGCTGAACTCCACATACATGATGTCCTCCTATAAGAGGCTGACCACATACATGATGTCCTCCTATAAGAGGACTCCACATACATGATGTCCTCTTATAAGAGGCTGGACTCCACATACATGATGTCCTCTATAAGAGGCTGGACTCCACATACATGATGTCCTCCTATTAGAGGCTCACATACATGATGTCCCTATAAGAGGCTGCACTGCAACTCTCACATACATGATGTCCTCCTATAGAGGCTGGACTCCACATACATGATGTCCTCTTATTAGAGCTGGACTCCACATACATGATGTCCTCCTATAGAGGCAGAACTCCCACATACATGATCTCCTCCTATAAGAGGCTCCTATAGAGGGCTGGACTCCACATACATGATGTCCTCCTATAAGAGGCTGGACTCCACATACATGATGTCCTCTGGACTATAATGAGGCTGGACTCCACATACATACATAAGATCATGATCCTCTCACTACATGAGAGAGCTGGACTCCACATACATGATGTCCTCCTATAAGAGGCTGGACTCCACATACATGATGTCCTCCTATAAGAGGCTGAACTCCACATACATGATGTCCTCCTATAAGAGGCTGGAACTCCACATACACGATGATGTGAACTCCACATACATAGAGAGGCTGGACTCCCACATACATGATGATTAGAGGCTGAACTCCACATACATGAACTCCTCCACATACATGATGTCCTCCTATAAGAGGCTGGACTCCACATACATGATGTCCTCCTATAAGAGGCTGAACTCCACATACATTGATGTCCTCCTATAGAGGCTCCACATACACCTCCTATTAGAGGCTCTCCAATACATGATGTCCCTCTATAAGAGACTGGACTCCACATACATGATCCTCCTATAAGCTGGACTCCACATACATGATGTCCTCCTATAAGAGGCTGGACTCCACATATATGATGTGTCCTCCTATAAGAGCTGGACTCCACATACATGATGTCCTCCTATAAGAGACTCCACATACATGATGTCCTCCTATAAGAGGCTGAACTCCACATACATGATGTCCTCTCCTATAAGAGGCTGACTCCACATACATGATCCTCCTATAAGAGGCTGACTCCACATTGACTCCAACACTCATACATGATGTCCTCCTATAAGAGGCTGAACTCCACATACATGATGTCCTCCTATAAGAGGCTGGACTCCACATACATTGATCTCCTCTATAGAGGCTGAACTCCACATACATGATGTCCTCCTATAAACTACATGATGTCCTCAATAAGAGGCTGAACTCCACATACATGATGTCCTCCCTCCTATTAGAGGCTGGACTCCACATACATTAGAGCTCTCCACATACATGATTCCTCCTATAAGAGGCTGGACTCCACATACATGATGTCCTCCTATAAGAGGCTGGACTCCACATACATGATGTCCTCCTATACAGAGGCTGGACTCCAATACATGATCTCCTCCTATAAGAGCTGGACTCCACATACATGATGTCCTCCTATAGAGGCTGGACTCCACATACATGATGTCCTACCTCCTATTAGAGGCTGGACTGCCCACATACATGATGTCCCTCCTACAGAGGAGGCTGGACTCCACATACATGATGTCCTCCTATACAGAGGCTCTGAAACTCCACATACATGATGTTACCCTATAAGAGGGCTGACTCCACATACATGATGTCCTCTATTAGAGGCTGGATTCCATATACATGATGTCTCCTATAAGAGGCTGGAACTCCACATACATGATGTCCTCGACCACATACATTGATGTAAAGAGGCTGGACTCCACATACATGATGTCCTCTATTAGAGGCTGATGTCTCCACATACATGATGTCTCTATAGAGGCCTCATACATGATGTCCTCCTATAGAGGCTGGACTCCACATAATGTCCTCTTATAAGCTAGACTCCACATACATGATTAGAGGCAGAACTCCACATACATGATCTCCTCCTATAAGAGGCTGGACTCCACATACATGATGTCCTCATTAGAGGCAGAACTCCACATACATGATGTCCTCCTATAAGAGGCTCCACATGATGACTCCACATACATGATGTCCTCTTATTAGAGGCAGAAACTCCACATACATGATGTCCTCCTATAAGAGGCTGGACTCCACATACATGATGTCCTTTAGAGGCTGAACTACATACATGATGTCCTCCTATTAGAGCTCCACATACATTGATGTCCTCCTATAAGAGGCTGGACTCCACATACATGATGTCCTCCTATAAGAGGCTGGACTCCACATACATGACATGAGGCTGTCCACCTACAGAACTCCTACATGAATAAGAGGCTGGACTCCACATACATGATGTGAGGCTGGACTCCTCCTATAAGAGGCTGACTCCCACATACATGATGATGTCCTCCTATAAGAGGCTGGACTCCACACATGATGTCCTCCTATAAGAGGCTGGCTCCACATACATGATGTCCTCCTATAGAGGCTGAACTCCACATACATGATGTCCTCCTATAAGAGCTGGACTCCATACATGATGTCCTCCTATAAGAGGCTGGACTCCACATACAT
>ONZH01027522.1:0-30753 GCA_900303285.1 Rhinella marina
TCCTGCCTAACAGAGAACTAAATGAAGGCCCTAACACTGTCCCTGAAAGGCAGCAGCTCTATCCCTAACGACATCCAGACGGCATCTGAGCCGAGCGCCGCGGCCAGTCACTAGTATATTCCAGGGTCACCTGATCAGGCCAGCCAACCCCTGCTATCGACATGTAAGGGCCCCACGTGATGCTGGGTGTACCGAAGAGTCTCCTGGCTTGTGATTGGCTGTGTTTATAGGCGCCAAAAAAGCACGATGCGGAAGTTGCCATTTCCTCGAGTATGGCGAGATACTCGTCCGAGCAGCGAGCACTTACGAGTACCCTAATACTCGAACGAGCACCAAGCTCGGACGAGTATGCTCGCTCATCTCTAGTAACAACTGTTTTTTAAGTAGATCTATCAGGCTAACAAGATTAAATCAACAGTTGGTTGATTCTGTACAAATTGTTGCTATAATTTGTAGTTTGTATTAGTCATAAGTAAAAATGAGCTAAGTTTAGAAAAATTCGATTTGGCTGCTTACGAATTACTTTGTCACTAATCGCTTTCCATTGTATGGAGCGAACACAATGACAGAGAACAGCGATCACAGCCCCCCTGCTTGGGCCCAAGCTCTAAAAATTAACCTCCTATATATACAGAGGGTGGGCCCTAGGGACTTCAGTCGGACGTTGTCTGTATGCAAATGTTAGACTTGTCTGTAGACTTCAGTAAAATCAACGTTTAGGATTTAGTTATTAAAATAAAGGGGGACATTTACAAAAACTGGTGCAAAGGAAAACTGGTTTAGTTGCCCATAGCAACCAATCAGATTCCCTCTCTCATTTTGCAGCACCCATTTGGAAAATAAAAGGTGGGATCTGATTGGTTGCTATGGGCAACTAAGCCAGTTTTCCTTTGCACCAGTTTTGATAAATCTCCCACAAAGTTTTTGTTTTATTTCTCATATCTTTTAAGACATCTGTTATCAGTCTCAGACAGGTTTCTTAAGTAGATCGGCAGGTCCCCCTTTGAGGGGAAATGATTATTAAATAGATTATTCCACATTCATTCCACAGTTCTCATACATATCTATTACTGTGCTTGTGCCCCCAATGGAAAAGAAAAAGGAAAACTGAGAGCCTCATATC
The DNA here is from genome assembly GCA_900303285.1 of Rhinella marina. Taxonomy (NCBI): domain Eukaryota; kingdom Metazoa; phylum Chordata; class Amphibia; order Anura; family Bufonidae; genus Rhinella; species Rhinella marina. Next base: position 1,124 of record ONZH01027522.1, read on the forward strand.
AGTAACTCAGCTCTTTCTGAGTAACTACCCTTTAGCAGAGCTTGGCAAAGAAAATTGCTTGGCTACCTGAGAGGCTTTGGTTGGGTACTATTTCGCTTTAAATAGGATAACAAATATGCATGATGAGTATCATAAGGAAAAAAGCGGAAGCGCAGTGATGCCATGATTAATTGGAAAATAAGGAGATGGACAACAGGAAAAGCATAGCTGGGGGTAAATAATTCACGGTGGACCCATTTCTCACAAGTAGCAACTATATGAGATATGGTCATTAAGACCCTCTGGACGTACCGTACGTAGATGAAACGTCCATTGTGCCTCTTTTTGCAGGACCATCCTGTCAAAATCACCTCCTCTAGGGGATCTTCTGATCACTTCAATCCCTTGGAAGCATAACATCTTCACGTCACCCTGATGTTCAGAAACTATATGACGGGCAATTGGGGTGTCTGCCTCATTTCTGACGTCATTGAGGTGTTCCCCAATGCGTTGGCGCAACTCCCTTATGGTTTTGCCAACATATTGCAAGCCACAGGAGCAGGACGCCAGATAGACCAATCCACTGGTCTTGCAGTTAATAAAGGAGTTGATTGTAAATGTTTTCTTGGTGACAGTACTGACAAAAGTGTCTCCACCTGATTACCCCACACGCTATGCAATTTCCACACCTCTCAGAAAGCCAGAGGGGCATTGCCTGACTTACAATACTCTACACATGTATTATGCATACTAGGTGTCCTCCATTATGAGAAATAGTACCCCCCAGACAATGCATATACAGTGCCTTGCGAAAGTATTCGGCCCCCTGGAACTTTTCAACCTTTTGACACATTTCAGGCTTCAAACAAAAAGATATAACATTTTTAATTTTTGGTGAAGAATCAACAAGAAGTGGGTCACAATTGTGAAGTGGAACGAAATTTATTGGATCATTGAAACTTTTTTGTAATAATAAAACTGAAAAGTTGGGCGTGCAAAATTATTCGGCCCATTTACTTTCAGTTCAGAAAACTCACTCCAGAAGTTCATTGAGGATCTCTGAATGATCCAATGTTGTCCTAAATGACTGATGAAGATAAATAGAATCCACCTGTGTGTAATCAAGTCTCCGTATAAATGCACCTGCTCTGTGATAGTCTCAGGGTTCTGCATCATGAAGACCAAGGAACACAGCAGGCAGGTCCGTGATACTGTTGGGGAGAAGTTTAAAGTCGGATTTGGATACCAAAAGATTTCCCAAGCTTTAAACATTCCAAGGAGCACTGTGCAAGCGATCATATTGAAATGGAAGGAGTATCAGACCACTGCAAATCTACCAAGACCCGGCCGTCCCTCTAAACTTTCATCTCAAACAAGGAGAAAACTGATCAGAGATGCAGCCAAGAGGCCCATGATCACTCTGGATGAACTGCAGAGATCTACAGCTGAGGTGGGAGAGTCTGTCCATAGGACAACAATCAGTCCAACACTTCACAAATCTGGCCTTTATGGAAGAGTGGCAAGAAGAAAGCCATTTTTCAAAGATATCCATAAAAAGTCTTGTTTACAGTTTGCCACAAGCCACCTGGGAGACACACCAAACATGTGGAAGAAGGTGCTCTGGTCAGATGAAACCAAAATCGAACTTTTTGGAAACAATGCAAAATAATATGTTTGGCGTAAAAGCAACACAGCTCATCACCCTGAACACACCATCCCCACTGTCAAACATGGTGGTGGCAGCATTATGGTTTGGGTCTGCTTTTCATCAGCAGGGACAGGGAAGATGGTTAAAATTGATGGGAAGATGGATGGAACCAAATACAGGACCATTCTGGATGAAAACCTGTTGGAGTCTGCAAAAGCCCTGAGACTAGAACGGAGATTTATCTTCCAACAAGACAATGATCCCAAACATAAAGCAAAATCTACAATGGAATGGTTCAAAAATAAACGTATCCAGATCTTAGAATGGCCAAGCCAAAGTCCAGACCTGAATCCAATTGAGAATATGTGGAAAGAGCTGAAAACTGCTGTTCACAAACACTCTCCATCCAACTTGTTGTTGATTCTTCACCAAAAATTTAAAATTTTATATCTTTTTGTTTGAAGCCTGAAATGTGTCAAAAGGTTGAAAAGTTCCAGGGGGCCGAATACTTTCGCAAGGCACTGTATATAATATACAATACTCTACATACATATTATGCATACTAGCTGCTCTCCATTATGAGAAATAGTACCCCCCAGACAATGCATATTGATAATTTGAACGAACAGATTTAGTTTTTTTCAAAATACAAATAAAACCATTGTTATTCTTTCTGGTGTACAGTTTCAAGGAAATGTAAGTGAACCCTTTGGAATAACCTGGATCTCTGTAAAGTAGAACTGGCTTAGTTGCCCATAGCAAGCAATCAGATTCCACCTTTCATTTTTCACAGCTCCTTTGGAAAATGAAAGGTGGAATCTGACTGCTAGCTATGGGCAACTAAGCCAGTTCTACTTTACATCAGTTTGATAAATGACCCCATATGTTTACAGGAAAAAGAACATTGCACGCAAACACCAAAACGTCATCGCAACTGTGAATCATCGTGGAGGGGGCATCATAGTTTGGGGCTTCTTTGCTACCTTAGGGCCTGGATTGCAATCATTGAGGGGACAATGAATTGTAAGGTGTATTAAAGCATTTTACAGGAGAATGTATAGGCAGCAGTCTACATATGACTTCAAGCTGAAAAGAAGTTGGGTGATTCAGCAAGACAATAGCCCAAAGAACATGAGCACATCAACTAAAGAATGACTGAAAAGAAGTAGATTTGTGTTTTGGAGTAGCCAAGTCAGAGTCCTGACCTTAACCCCATTGAGATGCTGTGACATGAGCTAAAGAGGGTTATGTGTGCACACAGGGAATCCCTGAATTATTTATCAATTGAAATATTGGAGGAAAGGATTCAGGGATTAATGCTGCAATGTAAAAAATATGTAGTAACAGCAAATAACACAAATCACTTATGTGACAGATGCATCTGAGCATTATGTGATGACCTAATTCTCATTCACAGTCTTTCTTTATACCAGCCCAAAATGCTTACTCTAAATCTTGCAACAAATTTTTCAGATTAATTTCATCCTCATACTTAGGTAGGCTACATGAATAAGATCTGATTGGTCTGGGTTCAGGCCAGGTTTCTTCCACCATAATCTGAGCCTACAATTACAGATTGTCTTTCAATGTACATTATCACATTTACCATCAAATTTATGAAAATATCTATTTTGATAGAGTCATCATATAGCAACATAAATGCTCTCTAGTCCTTTCACCATAACAATACCTCATTTTGTTGCTTGGGTGTTGACGTGACTATTTTCGTTACATATGCCTTTGTTTAAAGATCGTGGTCTCTTACTGACATTTAACACTTGAAGTGTTAAATATTCACATAAATGTTACGTTTTGTGGTTAAATCTATACATCAGAAAGTGAAATGTTATCATTACCACGAACATCTCTAAAATATGCAGTTCAAACTATATGGTAATTATGGGAACCACAAAACGCATCATGAAGGTAAGATGGAGACCCTTAACTTGTAATTACAGTAGATAGAAAGCTAGAGAAACCAAGCAAAAAAACTTAACTATAGGTCAAGAATAAAACAGATGTCTTCTAAGGAGCTGCAAAAGGAGAACATAACATTCAGCAGAACTCAGAGGCTGGCTTTATTACTAATATTAAATGGGACAATGTTGTAATATCTACTAACAACATTGGTAAAAATTAGCACTGAGAATGCTTGTTTTCCAGATCTGTAACTTGTTACGACAGTAAATGATGATCTTCCATTATTACTTACAAAAAATCTTTTTTGGGGGAACTTAATATCCTATAATTCTATATTTTAGCTGAAACATCTTGACCTCTTATCCTGTTATCTTTCCAAGTATCTTTGAGCAGACTCTAATCAATTTGCAATCCTTACTGTAAAAGTGACAGGTCTTGCTGCTTCTGTCTTCTAGAAAACCTTTGACCAGGTACCCAGAAACTATAATTTTCCATAATGAACAGTCCTAACTAAACATAACAAACAGTACACAGTTCAGTGATGCTAGACTACTGTTACACACAGTATGTGCTGACATGGCACAGTATCATGGATCTACTCCAGATACAGTGTCATAGCCTAGAAAATCTCGGCATACTCTATTATAAGAGCTGTTCTTTATTGTTCTCCTGGAAAACCATAAACCTGTGTTGTCTTAATGGGATGACAGAACACAACTCTCTTCTCCCTTACACCCAGTTTTCCCCAAAAATTTCCCGATAATTTGTACACAAAATTCTATGATTGTTTCAAGGAATCCTTCCAGTTTTTCTGTTACATTAATACTTGGATCTACATTACATACAGTATTCAGTCTCTACATGTATTCCGTTTGTTATAGCCATTTCAAGAACATAAAACAGATTGGAAAATGCAGCTCTTTTAGCTTTGGTCACACCATTAATTAGTCCTGGCATGACCATTGTAAATTGTAATTTGAGACCATAAGTCAGTAGAATACTAATTAATTCAAATATCTCCAAACCGTAATCCCAAAATAATAAAAATAAAGAAACATTTATCAAATAACTAACAGATAAAACAAGCTCTTACAAATAAGTCATACATGGTAATTGACAACTGTGCTTCTTCAGGTTATTTTTTTTACTGTATATACAATGTTTTAAAAAAAATACAAATTAAGATGGAGCTGCCCTCATCTTCTGTCCAAAGGGGTAGCTCATACTGTGGGCTATTATACATTCAAATAGTGCATGGAGAGTCTCTGTGACATTGTATGTTGAATGTTGTTTCAAGTTCAGATGGTCCCGGAAAGACCAGTGTGTGTTGGAAAATTGTGTATTATGAGGCCATTGTACTGTAACTTGAGTGACCACTGTACATTTATATCTAAAGCTGTTGACATGTAGAGAATTTATTTTTTGACAAAGCTAAGGTGTACTTTTATTTTGGGAATCACGTGTCTACAGTTCATTCAAGGAATTCTAATTAATGAAAACATGTACGTTGCAATGTGTAACACTCAGGAAGTTAGTTATTTTACATTCAACAAGATTAAGATGGTGCCCTCCAACAAGATTCTTTCCAAAATATCAGATACTAGCAGAAAGACCCGGCTTCTCCTGGGTATATTTCATCTATTTCATTTAATGTTTTTGTGTGTCGTTGCAGAGAGAAAGTCAATGCAGCTGACAGGAGGTGATTTTTACCTTCATTTTTTCAATCCCTATTGGCTGTGGAGTGGGAGGGGGTGTGGTTTAATGGGACATGGTGGGGGGGTTAAGTCCTTCATTTCAGGGTGGCCTGAATTATAGGTTAATGCCATGGTAATTTGAAGAAACACAATGGGTAGCAGTGGAAGAAAACATTGCTTTGCGCGGGTATATTTAATCTATTTCATTTAATGTTTCTGTGTGTCGTTGCAGAGAGAAAGTCATCCTCCCTCCCATCCCTGCAGCTGACAGATGTTGATTTTTACCTTCAATTGTTCAATCTCCATTGGCTGCGGAGTGGGAGGGGTCATGGCCTGACTGAGTCGGGGGCGTGACATTGAAAGACCTAGGGCATGGTTTTAAGTCCTTCTTTTGATGGTGGCCAGAATTACAGGTCGATGCCATGGTAATTTATGAGGACACGCCATGGGTAACAGTGGAAGAAAACATTGCTTTGCACGGGTATATTTAATCTATTTCATTTAATGTTTCTGTATGTTGTTGCAGAAAGAAATCCAACCTCCCTCCCGCCCCTGCAGCTGACAGAAGTTGATTTTTACCTTCATTTTTTCAATCCCCGTTGGCTGCAGAGTGGGAGGGGGCGTGGCCTGACAGAGTCGGAGCGTGGTTTCGCGAGATCTGGGGCGGGGGTCAGAGTGGCATGAATTACAGGTCGATGACATGGTAATTTATGGGGACCCGCAATGGGTAGCAGTGGAAAAAAACATCTTTTATTAGTACTGAATGGTCGTAGTCTAAAATTAGTCAATTTCATCTACGATTTTTGTGTGTCATTGCAGAGAGAAATTCACCCTCCCACCCCTGCAGCTGATTTTTTTCAATCCCCGTTGCCTACGGAGTGGGAGGGGGCATGGCCTGGCAGAGTTGGGGGTGTGGATTATCAAGATGCTTCGAACGGTTGTAGTCTGAAATTAGTCTATTTCATCTAAAATTTTGTGTGTCATTGCAGAGAGAAATTCACCCTCCCACCAATGCAGCTGACAGAAGTTTATTTTTCCCTTCATTTTTTCAATCCCTGTTGGCTGCGGAGTAGGAGGGGGCGTGACCTGACACAGTTGGGGGCGTGGCTTAACAAAGAGCTTCGCATAGGTGATTTAATCTATTTCATTTAATGTTTCTGTGTGTCGTTGCAGAATGGCTGCAGAGTGAGAGGGGGCGTGGTCTGACAGAGTTGGGGGCGTGACTTAGCAAGACGATTCGAACAGTTGTAGTCTATAATTAGTCTATTTTATCTAAAATTTTTGTGTGTCATTGCAGAGAGAAATTCACCCTCCCACCCCTGCAGCAAACAGAAGTTTATTTACCTTTATTTTTTCAATCCCCATTGGCTGCGGAGTGGGAGGGGGCGTAACCTGACAGAGTCGGGGGCGTGGATTAGCAAGACGCTTCACATGGGTGTATTTAATCTATTTCATTTAATGTTTCTGTGTGTCGTTGCAGAAAGAAAGTCAACCTCCCACCCATCCCTGCAGCTGACAGAAGTTGATTTTTACCTTTATTTTTTCAATCCCTGTTGGCTGCGGAGTGGGAGGGGGCGTGGCCTTACAGAGTCGGGGCGTGGCTTAGCAAAGCGCTTCGCATAGGTGCATTTAATCTATTTCATTTAATGTTTCTGTGTGTCATTGCAGAATGGCTGCGGAGTGAGAGGGGGCGTGGCCTGACAGAGACGGGGCGTGGCTTAGCAAAAGGCTTCGAACGGTTGTAGTCTATAATTAGTCTATTTCATCTAAAAAAAATTTGTGTCGTTGCAGAGAGAAATTCACCCTCCCACCCCTGCAGCAAACAGAAGTTTATTTTTACCTTTATTTTTTCAATCTCTGTTGGCTGCGGAGTGAAAGGGGTGTGGCCTGACAGAGTTGGGGGTGTGGTTTAGTGAGACCTGGGGCGGGGGTTTTAAGTACTTCTTTTAGGGTGGCCTGAATTAAAGGTCAATACCATGCTTATTTATGAGCCCACGCAATAGGCAGCAGTGGAGGAAAACATCTTTTATTAGTACTGAACTGTAGTAATAGAAAAACACATAAGTTATATTTATGGTAACCGGAATACCTTTAACAGTGTCAGTGAATAGAAATGGATGAGATCCTCAGCTGCTGATAATTACCTGGTTGTTATGGAAACCTGCCCTCCCTGTGTGGCTTTGCAGAAAATGGCGGTTGGAGTTTAAAACCAAAGCTCCCAGTTGTAATGTTGGCTAATGGAGATCATATTTTGGGAATATCTCGGGAACGGTACGTCCTAGAGAGATGAGACCTGGTCTAAAACCTTCCCGGACACCTGATGTACCTGTGTGCCGAATTTGGTGAAAATCGGTCCAGTAGTTTGGTCGCGCATAGAGAACAGACAGACAGACAGACAGACAGAAATTCATTTTTATATTATTAAGAGATTTAAAAAGATCTGGTCTTGGTTTATAAGCTACTAGCAGAAAGACCCGGCTTCGCCTGGGTATATTTCATCTATTTATTTAATGTTTCTGTGAGTCGTTGCAGAAAGAAAGTCAATGCAGCTGACAGAAGTTGATTTTTACCTTCATTTTTTCAATCCCCGTTGGCTGCGGAGTGGGAGGGGGCGTGGCCTGGCAGAGTTGGGGGTGTGGATCATCAAGATGCTTCGAACGGTTGTAGTCTGAAATTAGTCTATTTCATCTAAAATTTTGTGTGTCATTGCAGAGAGAAATTCACCCTCCCACCCCTGCAGCTGACAGAAGTTTATTTTTCCCTTCATTCTTTCAATCCCTGTTGGCTGCGGAGTAGGAGGGGGCGTGACCTGACAGTTGGGGCGTGGCTTAACAAAGCGCTTCGCATAGGTGATTTAATCTATTTCATTTAATGTTTCTGTGTGTCGTTGCAGAATGGCTGCAGAGTGGGAGGGGGCGTGGTCTGACAGAGTTGGGGGCGTGACTTAGCAAGACGATTCGAACAGTTGTAGTCTATAATTAGTCTATTTTATCTAAAATTTTTGTGTGTCGTTGCAGAGAGAAATTCACCCTCCCACCCCTGCAGCAAACAGAAGTTTATTTTTACCTTTATTTTTTCAATCCCCGTTGGCTGCGGAGTGGGAGGGGGCGTAACCTGACAGAGTCGGGGGCATGGATTAGCAAGACGCTTCACATGGATGTATTTAATCTATTTCATTTAATGTTTCTGTGTGTCGTTGCAGAAAAAGTCAACCTCCCACCCATCCCTGCAGCTGACAGAAGTTGATTTTTACCTTTATTTTTTCAATCCCTGTTGGCTGCGGAGTGGGAGGGGGCGTGGCCTTACAGAGTCGGGGCGTGGCTTAGCAAAGCGCTTCGCATAGGTGCATTTAATCTATTTCATTTAATGTTTCTGTATGTCGTTGCAGAATGGCTGCGGAGTGAGAGGGGGCGTGGCCTGACAGAGACGGGACGTGGCTTAGCAAAAGGCTTCGAACGGTTGTAGTCTATAATTAGTCTATTTTATCTAAAATTTTTGTGTGTCGTTGCAGAGAGAAATTCACCCTCCCACCCCTGCAGCAAACAGAAGTTTATTTTTACCTTCATTTTTTCAATTCCCATTGGCTGCGGAGTGGGAGGGGGCGTGACCTGACAGAGTCGGGGGCGTGGATTAGCAAGACGCTTCGCATGGGTGTATTTAATCTATTTTATTTAATGTTTGTGTGTGTTGTTGCAGAAAGAAAGTCAACCTCCCACCCATCCCTGCAGCTGACAGAAGTTGATTTTTACCTTTATTTTTTCAATCTCTGTTGGCTGCGGAGTGAAAGGGGGTGTGGCCTGACAGAGTTGGGGGTGTGGCTTAGTGAGACCTGGGGCGGGGGTTTTAAGTACTTCTTTTAGGGTGGCCTGAATTAAAGGTCAATACCATGCTTATTTATGAGCCCACGCAATAGACAGCAGTGGAGGAAAACATCTTTTATTACTACTGAACTGTAGTAATAGAAAAACACATAAGTTATATTTATGGTAACCGGAATACCTTTAACAGTGTCAGTGAATAGAAATGGATGAGATCCTCAGCTGCTGATAATTACCTGGTTGTTATGGAAACCTGCCCTCCCTGTGTGGCTTTGCAGAGAATGGCAGTTGGAGTTTAAAACCAAAGCTCCCAGTTGTAATGTTGGCTAATGGAGATCATATTTTGGGAATATCTCGGGAACGGTACGTCCTAGAGAGATGAGACCTGGTCTAAAACCTCCCCGGACACCTGATGTACCTGTGTGCCGAATTTGGTGAAAATCTGTCCAGTAGTTTGGTCGCGCATAGAGAACAGACAGACAGACAGACAGACAGAAATTCATTTTTATATTATTAAGAGACTAGCAATGATGTGCCATGCCAGCACATGACTACAGGAGGCAGTCAGTTAAGCTTTGAGGCCAACAGCCAACTGCAACAGTGGAGGCCACTGATTGGCTGCAGCTGTCACATACAGTCACAGGACATTGCCAGCAGCCTATAAACAAAGACTGGCACGGGACTGCCAGAGTATCCATGCTGGATCGGTTTGGGATTGCAGAGGAAAGTAGCTAAAGCTCACCCATCAGTATCGGTGATGTCACCCGGCTCACTACTGGGCAAAAGCCTCAGTTTTCTATTTAGAGGGTATCATCTTGATTTACTCTACAGTCATGGCCAAAAGTTTTGAGAATGATACAAATATTAATTTTTACAAAGTCTACTGCTTCAGTTTTTATAATGGCAATTTGCATATACTCCAGAATGTTATAAAGAGTGATCAGCTTAACAGCAATTACTTGCAAAGTCAATATTTGCCTAGAAAATTAACTTTATCCCCCAAAACACATTTCAACATCATTGCAGCCCTGCCTTAAAAGGACCAGCTAACATCGTTTCAGTGATTGCTCCATTAACACAGGTGTGGGTGTTGATGAGGACAGGGCTGGTGATCAATCTGTCATGATTAAGTAAGAATGACACCACTGGACACTTTAAAAGGAGGCTGGTGCTTGTCATCATTGTTTCTCTTCTGTTAACCATGGTTATCTCTAAAGAAACACGTGCAGTCATCATTGCACTGCACAAAAATGGCCTAACAGGGAAGAGTATCGCAGATAGAAAGATTGCACCTCAGTCAACAATCTATCGCATCATCAAGAACTTCAAGGAGAGAGGTTCCATTGTTGCCAAAAGGCTCCAGGGCGCCCAAGAAAGACCAGCAAGCACCAGGACCGTCTCTTAAAAGTGTTTCAGCTGCGGGATCGGGCTACCAGCAGTGCAGAGCTTTCTCAGGAATGGCAGCAGGCAGGTGTGAGTGCATCTGCACGCACTGTGAGGCGGAGACTCTTGGAGCAAGGCCTGGTCTCAAGGAGGGCAGCAAAGAAGCCACTTCTCTCCAGAAAAAACATCAGGGACAGACTGATATTCTGCAAAAGGTACAGGGAGTGGACTGCTGAGGACTGGGGTAAAGTCATTTTCTCTGATGAATCCCCTTTTCGATTGTTTGGGACATCTGGAAAACAGCTTATTCGGAGAAGACGAGGTGAGCGCTACCACCAGTCTTGTCTCATGCCAACTGTAAAGCATCCTGAAACCATTCATGTGTGGGGTTGCTTCTCAGCCAAGGGAATCGGCTCTCTCACATCTTGCCTAAAAACACAGCCATGAATAAAGAATGGTACCAGAATGTCCTCCGAGAGCAACTTCTCCCAACCGTCCAAGAGCAGTTTGGCGATCAACAATGCCTTTTCCAGCATGATGGAGCACCTTGCCATAAAGCAAAGGTGATAACTAAATGGCTCAGGGAACAAAACATAGAGATTTTGGGTCCATGGCCTGGAAACTCCCCAGATCTTAATCCCATTGAGAACTTGTGGTCAATCATCAAGAGACGGGTGGAAAAATTATCAGATGCGTAGCAATAGCGTACAAATTATATGATGTGTATGTAGCGTTAGCGTACAAAGATTTCATAAGAATCTTCCAAAGCAAATCTGAAAATATTCGTATTCGCTTCGGTGTAAAAAAAATCTACTATTTTCGTATCGAATCTACGAAGCAGCAAATAGATTCGATCATCTGTAATATAGATATATATATATATATATATATATATATATATATATATATATATACAGTAATAATAAATAATTCCGCAGCACTACCAAAGGTGTGTTAAATCAAATGGTGATTTATTTCCCCAAACGCGACGTTTCAGTCCTCACACTGGGACTTTTCTCAAGCATCCATGTTGGATACAACAGTGTTACAAGTATTTATAGAGCATGTGTAATACAATCTCATAATTGCATCAATTTCATTCATTATCTCATTAATATACAAAAAGCAGTGTAATAAACATAATTCATAATCCAAACAAATATCATTAGATACCAATCCACATGTGATACGTGATATCATCAAAAGTGCCAAAAAAATGAATCAAATTAACATATAAAAGACTCAAAAAGTGTTAATTAAACATCATTATAGTGCTCAAAACATGTGTGTACATCACGTGATATATATATATAAAATTAATATCAGTTTAAAAACATACCGGCAATGTTCGATAGACTCTGCTGTTCGGCGTTCTAGTGAACCCATGGCGCATGCGCGGTGCGTCCCAACGTGGAACGCACACGTGATCGCGTCATGCGATCATGTGATGAAGTGCACTACAATCACCATTGCGCATGCGCGAAGCGTTCCAACTTGGAACGCATAATCCCTCGCGTCATGAAATCATGTGATTGATAGGCATTTTAATAAAAAATTCGTGTGTTGTGATAATTGTAATATATATCATCACATTATATACTATCGGTCCGCTGTCATCAGGCGAAAATGACCTGTATAAATAATGATCGTAATACCTTGGATATCATAAACTGCCCCAGAACAATGTACTCGTAACTCAGTATACACCTCATATTTGGCTATCTAATCGTCCAAAACAGCTATGTTTATTAAGGGGGATCAAACCACAAGATGATGCACTCCCGTGTCTCTACTAATGGTGATCACATCGGGAAAAACAGATTTCATCTCCCGTCTAGGACAAGAAACCGCAATCCCAATTGTCTCACCCCTTGTTTTATACTGTATAAGACATCGATGTGTTTAACGTCTTTCTATTTACTAACACTAATGGAAAAGGAGTGAATCCACTCTCCCCTCCATAATGTCACGAAAGAAGATATAGCCATATGAAGAGTGTGTCCCAAGGGACCATAAATCTATATAAATATGTGAATAAATCGGAGCAATAAGATATTCCATAGTATTATCTCAATAAATCAAACAAACATACTTTAAAACGTGTGGACAGATAGTATATTGATAGTAATTGTTGAATCTATTGTCAATACACACGTAAAAAAAAGAAAAAAGAAAAAAAGAAAAAAAACATCCAACTTCATCACATACTGCCAACTCAGCCTGAATCCATCTTACATATTTGCCGGATTCACACATGTATAACAACATGCGGACTTAGTACTGCAAGAGAATAAAAAAGTACATATTAGTATATTATATTTAATTGAACAACACTGTTGTATCAAAAATACATCTAAGGTAAATGTACAAAAATCCTAGATATCACGAATGGATCCATGGCCTATAATCCACATTAAGACCATTGGGTTTCAATGTATTAAGTTTTTTAATCCATGTGATTTCTCTCCTCATAAGTGTCAATGTGCGGTTACCTCCCCTCCTAGAGATAGGGATATGATCTATAATCGCACACTTAAGATCCCTCTCCTTGTGGCCACAGTCCATGAAGTGTTTGGAAACCGGTAAATCACACCGTTTTTTTCGAATCGAATATCGGTGTTGATTGATACGTGTCTTAAAATCCAAAGATGTCTCACCCACATATAAAAGAGGGCAAGGACACCATAAAACATATACAATGAACGTGGAGTCACAGGTCAAATAATAATTTATCCGGTATTTTTGTTCAGTTATAGGATGTTCAAAGTAACAACCTTTTTTAAGATATTTGCAGTTTATGCAATTTAAACAAGGGTAACACCCTTTTTTTTGTATAGATAAATGTCCTTGCCCTCTTTTATATGTGGGTGAGACATCTTTGGATTTTAAGACACGTATCAATCAACACCGATATTCGATTCGAAAAAAACGGTGTGATTTACCGGTTTCCAAACACTTCATGGACTGTGGCCACAAGGAGAGGGATCTTAAGTGTGCGATTATAGATCATATCCCTATCTCTAGGAGGGGAGGTAACCGCACATTGACACTTATGAGGAGAGAAATCACATGGATTAAAAAACTTAATACATTGAAACCCAATGGTCTTAATGTGGATTATAGGCCATGGATCCATTCGTGATATCTAGGATTTTTGTACATTTACCTTAGATGTATTTTTGATACAACAGTGTTGTTCAATTAAATATAATATACTAATATGTACTTTTTTATTCTCTTGCAGTACTAAGTCCGCATGTTGTTATACATGTGTGAATCCGGCAAATATGTAAGATGGATTCAGGCTGAGTTGGCAGTATGTGATGAAGTTGGATGTTTTTTTTCTTTTTTTCTTTTTTCTTTTTTTTACGTGTGTATTGACAATAGATTCAACAATTACTATCAATATACTATCTGTCCACACGTTTTAAAGTATGTTTGTTTGATTTATTGAGATAATACTATGGAATATCTTATTGCTCCGATTTATTCACATATTTATATAGATTTATGGTCCCTTGGGACACACTCTTCATATGGCTATATCTTCTTTCGTGACATTATGGAGGGGAGAGTGGATTCACTCCTTTTCCATTAGTGTTAGTAAATAGAAAGACGTTAAACACATCGATGTCTTATACAGTATAAAACAAGGGGTGAGACAATTGGGATTGCGGTTTCTTGTCCTAGACGGGAGATGAAATCTGTTTTTCCCGATGTGATCACCATTAGTAGAGACACGGGAGTGCATCATCTTGTGGTTTGATCCCCCTTAATAAACATAGCTGTTTTGGACGATTAGATAGCCAAATATGAGGTGTATACTGAGTTACGAGTACATTGTTCTGGGGCAGTTTATGATATCCAAGGTATTACGATCATTATTTATACAGGTCATTTTCGCCTGATGACAGCGGACCGATAGTATATAATGTGATGATATATATTACAATTATCACAACACACGAATTTTTATTAAAATGCCTATCAATCACATGATTTCATGACGCGAGGGATTATGCGTTCCAAGTTGGAACGCTTCGCGCATGCGCAATGGTGATTGTAGTGCACTTCATCACATGATCGCATGACGCGATCACGTGTGCGTTCCACGTTGGGACGCACCGCGCATGCGCCATGGGTTCACTAGAACGCCGAACAGCAGAGTCTATCGAACATTGCCGGTATGTTTTTAAACTGATATTAATTTTATATATATATATCACGTGATGTACACACATGTTTTGAGCACTATAATGATGTTTAATTAACACTTTTTGAGTCTTTTATATGTTAATTTGATTCATTTTTTTGGCACTTTTGATGATATCACGTATCACATGTGGATTGGTATCTAATGATATTTGTTTGGATTATGAATTATGTTTATTACACTGCTTTTTGTATATTAATGAGATAATGAATGAAATTGATGCAATTATGAGATTGTATTACACATGCTCTATAAATACTTGTAACACTGTTGTATCCAACATGGATGCTTGAGAAAAGTCCCAGTGTGAGGACTGAAACGTCGCGTTTGGGGAAATAAATCACCATTTGATTTAACACACCTTTGGTAGTGCTGCGGAATTATTTATTATTATTGGAGTGAGGATCTGATCGTATCCACGGCCGCTGGCACACCATCACTATCAAATTCAAAGAGCAGTGCCGCCTTCATTTGTTTGTTTATATATATACAGTATATACACTGGTGTTACCTTCTTCCCATGTTTGGACTTTTATCACGTCGTTCAGCCGTGCTTGACTTCCTCAGTCAGATCATTCACTCGGACCAGAGACAGAAAGGGGTGAGTGTCTCAATTATAGCATCACACATTACACCGATAAATAGGACCAGACTGGGACTGAAATTCAGCCCTGGCATTTTAAAACAGACAAGCCCACTTGTGTGGTGAATGTGAAATATTTTTGTGTGCCCACCACCAGTGCTAATGGCATATTTGGATGAAGATTACATTCAGCACTACCAAACATACAGAAGTATAAAGCACTAAATACTTATTACATCCAGTGATGTCTCCTCTAATGAGAGATTTAAGTTCCTCATGTTCTCTATTGGGAGCAGACCTCCATGACAACATCTTTCAGCCACATCTCATCTCTGCAGACTTTGCTACACAGACATCTTGGATACCTGACTTTTCAATCACCCCCTTCTTTTGGTGGCCCAACACTGTTATCCTGTTGCTGCCCCTAATCACTGTGCCCATTGTGCTCTCTGATGCCCTGAAGTAACAGTACTATACAGATAGTCTGCCACATACTAATAGTGCTCCCAAAAGTCTCACCAATTATAATTCTCTCCCAGAGTGCTCATGACTAGTAATGCCCCATACAGTGATAATGCTCCCTGAGAGTGTCTGTTAGTGGTTGTGCACTCCATATTGTGCCCAATAGTAATAATAACCATTCCCCCACTGACAATCTGCCAGTCTCATTCAACCTTAGGCATCATGCACACTGCCATTGCCCGGCTGTGCCCTTATTACGACCCGTAAACAGCAGGTCCACAATATACAGGCCCTGGACGTTTGTGCACTGCATCAGATATGCACATTCACTTGAATGGGTCTGAATCCACCTGCGGCAGCGGCAGGTGCCCGTGCATTGGGGACGGCAAATTGCAGTTCCCAATGAATGCATCGGCCATGTGCATGAGGCCTTAAGTTTAGCATGCGGTTTGATAATCTCTGTTGGTTTTATTCTTGAAATATTTTATGTTTGATAGTATTTTATTAGGGCAGAAATAGCAGAAAGTACAATACAATCGTACATTAAGAAATAAGTACAGCACATATCCAATGTACAAAAGTCTTGCATATCAATGCGTTCTGCTCCATACAGTATTTTCTGAGTAACATCAATATATATGCTAAAGCATTGGATAACATATACAATGATATCCGGTTGCATTGATTGTCACAACAGGCAGCAACATTAGGATAATCGGGGAGCAACGGCGGGAGGGGAAAGCGATGGGATTGTATTGGGAGGGAGGGACAGAGGTAGAAACAGTAAAGATATTGTTTGTTATGAACAATATTAATAGATAATACATAATATGAAATAATAAGTACTGTTAACATAGTTTCCAATAATGAGAGGTTTCACATCTATGTTTGTTGTATCTGATGTGCGTATGAGGGTTATGCAATATATAAGTCCCTGGAAGTCAATGAAGGGGGAAATTCCTGAATTGTTCCCATGGTTATCATATCTTGGAAAACCTCTGTGACGTCCCTGTCTCCCAGGCGGCAATTTGTTCCATGTGATGTTGTCGCATTTCTGGATCCAGCAGGCCATCGATGGCGGGTTTTATTCTTGAACAATTTTGATGCCAGAATGAAACTATATTACAATTTATTCCTGTAGTCATATTATTCACATAGTATGCCATATTCCACAGCTGTGTTCTGAGTATATTCACTTACATCAGTCCTTGTCTCTAGAGAGGCTGGTAATCCAAATTCCTGAATATATACCCTACTAATGCTAATTTTATAAGAAGCCAATTGGCCTAGTATTATGTTACTAGGGTGTGGGATGAAGCCAGAGTAGCCAATGGAAACCCACACAAATACAAGGAGAAAATACAAATTCCATGCAGATGTTGCCCTGGTCTGCCAAAATGCAAGTGCTGTAAGGCTGCGGTGCTAAACATTGAGCCAGCATGCCATCTGAATATTTTGAACTTTTTGTACATGCTGGTAAACTATGGAACATGGAAAATGACATAATGAAAATGTAAAAATGTATCAAACACCCCCACACAAATGAAATAATGTTCCCTGTCCTGTCACATACACAGTTCATTTTTACATCACATAATGGTCAACCGCGATCTGCTTTATACACAGAGCGATGGACTGTACTCAAGATAAATATTTCTTTTATTAAATCATTTGTGGCTCTATTGTACTCAATAGACTCAAAGTGATAACTTCTACTTTATGGCTATGTAATAGAGAGCAATAGTAGACGCACAAGAAAATAGTACAGATCACAGCACAGATTTCACATCTGGTATCTGTTAGCCCTTATTCACATAATAAATATGGGATTCGTGTCACTGAGGCTAAAATACAATTTGGATATCCTGTTCTTCAAGCAAAGTTTACTTCTGTCTCAAGTTCCCTACGGCTTCAAGACTTAAGTTTTGCAAGTCACAGTCTGATACTTATGTGTAAAGGAATTTCAGAGAGCTTTATCTACATTTTGTAATCTAAAACCTTAATTTTAGTTTTCTGAGCTACAAGAATCTAAATGAATAAAACTGATACAAACTGTAGTCCCAGAGCAATAGCACTGGCTTCCTAAATCAAAAGGGTAATACTTTAGAACGTGGGAAAACAGAATATGCTATATAGTAATGGCACTTTTTACAGCTTATTATTTATTCATATTTTTCTTACATTTGCTAACATTCTTAACCTAAAGGGAACCCCTATGCAACTGTTTGTATAGATATATAGCTATGATTCACCAGATTAAAACGCTATGTTTCTTTTGTTGATCTGAGGCTCAGTTCTGATACTTTTTCTTAATATGCAAATTATGCCTTTGCTGCAATGAGGTCATCATCATTGCTCCTGTTCCACCTAAGCTCCACTCGTGTCTGTGGCCCACCTCTCCCTCGCTGCTCTGCCACTTCCCTGGCCCTGTCAATCAAAGTAGCGAGGCTCCGTCAATCAAAGCAGTACATCCCTAGCAAAGCTGATTTCACGGACGTGCCGAGACGTGCGGACGCTCCAGCGACGGGAGGAAGGAGATCAGTAAGATTGGCAACATGTGGTTTGATCTGACATGTTTTCCTTTTTGATCAATGGACGCCTGTGTTGTTGCTGGTATTTACCACACCCTTTTCCCTCAGTTGTTGCTGGTGTGATCATTTACCCTTCCCTATTTATAGTTGCTTCTCCCACAATTCTGTGCGGTTTATAGCTTCAGTGGTAATTGTGGTTAGCTGGTGTTTGGTTCTCAGTGGAGTTCCTGGTGCTTCAATTTCTTCATTGAAGATAAGTGTCATCATTCCCTTTTGTGTTTTGTATTGATTTATTTGTGTGTTGCGTTTCCCTGTTGTTGGTAATTAGGCCTAAGGGAAACTCCTTTTCATCCTTCCTTGTTGAGGAACAGGTAGACTTATTCCTGACATTAGTTCCAGGGTCCTATAGGGTCAGATAGGATCTTAGGTATCCAGTGTATGAACTCACCTACCTTGGAGGCCTGTTCATACTGGCAGTTAGTCAGGACTTGAGTCAGAGTTTTGTCTAGGAGATGTCCATCTGCATTCCCTAGTTTCCAGGCCTAATTTCCGTTCCCCCTTTCTCTCCTTCGCTCGGTGTGGTATTTCCCTCCCATACATGAGCGTGACATTATAAACCGCCAAAAACTGTCATTTTTTGTTGCTTGTTTCTGTACAGCCACGGATCCTATTGCTGCACTGGCCGGGCAGCTGCAGGAGCTGTCATTGTCATTTCCCTCCCACACCTTAGCATGACAGCTGATCGCCAGGGGTTCTAGTAGGCGGTCCTCCACCAATATTGCAATAATGTAATATTGGTGACATACCCTAAAGAAAGTCCATCAATATAAAAATTCTGAAGAACCTCTTTAAATACATGGTTTGATGACAATACAAAAAAACCCTTTTAAAAGCAAGAATTTGATATACTGTAATAGCCCCTATGCAAAAAGTAGTAGAGATGAGGGATCAATTCTAAGAAATTCGAATTGGTTAGAAATTTCCCAAAAAATTGTCTACCAAACAAATCCAAATTTTTTGTCCATTTGATTTGTATGAATTGCACAAAAACAGAGCCAGAGTCATCATACTGTGCAGATTACTGTGTGCCCAAGAGAGACCAGGGCTGTAATTGATGTCTGTCATCCAATAGAGGCAGGGCGTCACTCTCCGGCCGTGCTTTCTCCAGCAGGTGCGATGCAGTGACATCATTGCACATGCTGGACTGAGAAGAAGAGCGCCTGGGCTTAAGATCATCCCGCAGCCTGTCCTCTTCTATTCATCCTAGCAGGTGTGACAATGTCATTGAATGTGCCCTGTTCTTTGGGAGAACAGGGGTAGGTAAATATTACTGCTTATTTTATTTACACCTTAAGGGGAGCACTACTGTGAGGGTGGACTAAGGGGGCATAACTGCTATGTGGGGGAATTAAGGGGGAATGACTACTAAGTGGGTGGAGGGTTCTATGACAAGAATGGGACGACTTGACTAGTCGAGGGAGTTATGGAGAAGTTGCTTGGGGGAAAGGCGGCATGTTCATACATTTACAATTGTCCCAGCCTTTTCTAGTTACACCCCTGCTCCCTAGCTTCCGATTACTGAGGACAAAGTGGATAGCATTGTGGACTGGATGGCTCACTCCTCAGTCATAGTAGAATGATGTCGAGGTCACCTCTGAATTTGGCAATGGGTCACAGCATTCCTCCTGCTCCTCCTCCTTGTGGCCCCAGAAAAGCCTTTCAGTTACATCATCTATCTTCACTGTCCTTCCTAGTGGGTTGCCTTTTTCCTGAGAAAAGGCAACAAAACCCCACACGGTATGAAACATACTCAGGAGAGTCTCCCTGATGATGAGTTGTGTGAGGTTGTGATGCTTTGGTGCACTCTGTCGGGAATGTGCTGTCATAGGGTTCCCAGCCCAGTCTTCGTATTATCAATAATAACAGCAAACACAGATGTCTGTGTAACATCAGGAGGTATTTTTATTTTACTTGCAGATAAGTACAGGTGTGAACGTTTTCAGCCAGATGGCCTTCATCAGACACTGTATCCAGATGAAAGGTAGGTATTAGTAAAATGTCACTATATCATATGTAGTTCAGGCAAGTAAAAAGCATAAAGTGTAAATGCTGAACAATAAACAAAATGTATCTCTGTATACACTTCATCGTATATAACAAAATATATCTCTGTATATACTTCATCGTATCGCATCATTAACAGGTTTAGTAAGGAGACAGATCTTCATCCATCATATATCTGTTAGTCACCCATAAGGAAAAGTGCAACAAAATGTAAGACCATAGTGAAAAATGGGTATAAAGTCCCATGTTAGATCATCCGGCTCCTGGAATGAACCTACTGCAGTGAGCATTGCACAGAAGATGTATTCACATCTCATTGTAGAAAGGTTGTTAGAAAACAAACTCACAAAAATAGCGCTATGATTATTAAAAATTTAGTACTTACCCTTATGCCGCAGTGGGGAAGGAGTAGAGGAAAGGCGCCAAAGTGAAATAACCAGAAGTTCTGGTGTTGTTAGAAATCGGCGTGTTGTGATCCAAATAACGCCGCTATTTAAGCCTATACTCCTCCGGCATGTTTCCTGTTTGTGCGCCGGAAGGTGAGGGCAGTGCTCTAAGGCGAAGATTCCTAAAGAATTGTTGCAAATCCAGGTCCAATTGAAACGTATTAAAAGGACAAGGGGGCAGAAGGATAAACCTTTTTGTAATAAGTCAAGTTCAATAGGACTTAGTGTATATGAGGAGATATTTATAACTAGAGAATCTACCTGAGATCTCGTGGTCACTTTCGATGTTCCTGTCGTGCCGCCTCTCTGTCCCCTTCTGGGGACTCTCTGTGATCTCTGCTCTGTTTGGCGAGGAGGGCGTTGGATGTCCTCACTTGAGTTTGATCTTGTGGATTCGAGTGAAGGTGATCTGTATCCTGAATGTTGTTTATGAGCCGATGTGTCTGGCCATTTGTAGACTCTGTTTAGACGGTAATCTTCACTATCTCTAAAAAAAATGTTTCCTTTTCGTGGCTTCAACTTCCTTCCGATGTTGCGATAAAGTCGCTTTGATTTTATCCTGGAGGTGAGTGTAGTCCTCTTGCCTACATTGTTTACAGTGCTCACACATCCAAAAAGGCCCATCATTCTATCACCCTCAATCAGGTAAATCTTTTTCCATTAAAGAGTTTTTCACGTGTGATTCAGACTTTGTGATATATCTGTTTAAATGTCCATGTGGGCTGTTATATGTCGGGGAGACGGGGAAAGTGCGTGACAGAATTTGTCAACATAAATCGACAATCAGGCGCCAGAACCTTTTGCTACCAGTTCCAGAGCATTACTATCAAGCACGACACACAATAGCCCAACTCAAGTTTCAAGTGATAGAACATGTACCACCTTTGAGACGTGGAGGCGACAGAATTAAACAGCTCAAACTACGTGAAGCTTATTGGATTCATACCTTGCAGACACTTGCCCCACAAGGATTAAATAGAGAGTATGAACTTTATGGCCTATTATGACCTCTGTCATAATTTGGTGTATTTCTTAGTCGAACATAAAGAATAATTATTCCATATATATAGATTGATATTAATAATACGTTTCCCCCTTTTTCTTTTACAGGCGCATTGAGCCCATCATCGCCCTACTGCCGCAAATGGGGTATCCTTTATTACTCCTCTTCCTTTATCCTTTTTTCCTCTAACTCTCCCTCCTCTTCTTTCTTTTTCCTTTTCATTTACTCACTGTCTTTCCCCTCTTGTTTTTTCCTTTTTACCATGCCTCTTCCCTTTTTCTTCTACCTTCCCCTTGTGTTCCACTGTGGAACGCTTTCTCCCTATTCTTTTTCTGCGCTGCGCTCCAGCTTGGAAGGCAGGACGCCGAATAGAATCACATGATTGCAGATGCGTTCCACCTTCACCCACTTCCTGGACGGTGGAACGCACTGCCCTCACCTTCCGGCGCACAAACAGGAAACACGCCCGAGGAGTATAGGCTTAAATAGCGGCGTTATTTGGATCACAACACGCCGATTTCTACCAACACCAGAACTTCTGGTTATTTTACTTAAAGGCGCCTTTCCTCTACTCCTTCCCCACTGCGGCATAAGGTAAGTACTAAATTTGTGATAATCATAGCGCTATTTTTGTGAGTTTGTTTTCTAACAACCTTTCTACAATGAGATATGAATACATCTTCTGTGCAATGCTCACTGCAGTAGGTTCATTCCAGGAGCCGGATGATCTAACATGGGACTTTAATAACATGATCTAACATGGGACTTCATCTGTTTTTTCACCACCAGAGCTTCAACAGCTACCTAGGCAGGAGGTAGCTGTTAAAGTGAAACTGGCAAAAAAGGCGTGCCATAGGGTGAGTACGTCAAGTGCTGTGGGCTATAAAAACCTTTTACATTGGAGGCTCATCTTTAGAAGTTGTGCTAATTAGGCACAACTCTAATTTAGGCATATGAGGATCGCAGGAGTTATCAGGAATGCAGCTGTAGCCAAAGGAACTTCAAGGACAGTTGCACAGACTTCTAAGGAGAAATGTATAGCTGAAAAGGATGAACTGCCAGACGCAACCCCTAAACCCCTCTTCATAACTCTGGCAGATCCTCCACCAGTTCTATATGTAAGAGAGCTTACTAGCGGTCTTACATTTAGACCTTTTTCTACACCTAAAACAGGTGTAGAAAAAGGTAAATGTGACGGGCCTCCGGCCCCTTCCCCGCCCGCACCATGCCCACAATTTTAGACTGACGTGAGTGGGGAGAAGTCGCAGATTGCGGCACAACCAGCCATGGCACTGCAGTCTGTGCCTGAAATACGCCTAATTTAGGCAGATTTCAGATTAATAAATTACCCCCTTAATCTCCAAAATGCATTGTTTGTACTTCCAATAAAAGAACCTTTGATCGCAGTGCAAGTTGGTCTTGGTCAGCTCTATGATTTCATAGGGCACATAACCGTTGAGGGCATTGTTTTCGATGTTTGCATGGAAATTGGATGGATTATTCTGTGTAGATTTACACTGAAGGCATCAAAACTATGAATTAACACATGTGGAATTATATACTTAATGAAAAAGTGTGAAACAACTGTAAATATGTCTTATATTCTAGGTTCTTCAAAGTAGCCACCTTTTGCTTTGATTACTGCTTTGCACACTCTTGGCATTCTCTTGATGAGCTTCAAGAGGTAGTCACCTGAAATGGTTTTCACTATACAGGTGTGCCCTGTCAGGTTTAATAAGTGGGATTTCTTGCCTTATAAATGGGGTTGGGACCATGAGTTGTGTTGGCAGAAGTCAGGTGGATACACAGCTGATAGTCCTACTGAATAGACTGTTAAAATTTGTATTATGGCAAGATAAAAACAGCTAAGTAAAGAAAAACGAGTGGCCATCATTACTTTAAGAAATGAAGGTCAGTCAGTCCGAAAAATTGGGAAAACTTTGAAAGTGTCCCCAAGTGCAGTCGCAAAAACCATCAAGCGCTACAAAGAAACTGGCTCACATGAGGACCGCCCCAGGAAAAGAAGACCAAGAGTCACCTCTGCTGCGGAGGATAAGTTCATCCGAGTCACCAGTCTCAGAAATCGCAGGTTAACAGCAGCTCAGCTTAGAGACCAGGTCAATGCCACACAGAGTTCTAGCAGCAGACACATCTCTACAACAACTGTTAAGAGGAGACTGTGTGCAGCAGGCCTTCATGGTAAAATAGCTGCTAGGAAACCACTGCTAAGGACAGGCAACAAGCAGAAGAGACTTGTTTGGGCTAAAGAACACAAGGAACGGACATTAGACCAGTGGAAATCTGCGCTTTGGTCTGATGAGTCCAAATTTGAGATCTTTGGTTCCAATCACCGTGTGTTTGTGTGACGCAGAAAAGGTGAAAGGATGGACTCTACATGCCTGGTTCCCACCGTCAAGCAGGAGGAGGAGGTGTGATGGTGTGGGGGTGCTTTGCGGGTGACACTGTTGGGGATTTATTCAAAATTGAAGGCATACTGAACCAGCATGGCTACCACAGCATCTTGCAGCGGCATGCTATTCCATCCGGTTTGCGTTTAGTTGGACCATCATTTATTTATCAAAGGGACAATGACCCCAAACACACCTCCAGGCTGTGTAAGGGTTATTTGACCAAGAAGGAGAGTGATGGGGTGCTACGCCAGATGACCTGGCCTCCACAGTCACCAGACCTGAACCCAATCGAGATGGTTTGGGGTGAGCTGGACCGCAGAGTGAAGGCAAAAGGGCCAACAAGTGCTAAGCATCTCTGGGAACTCCTTCAAGACTGTTGGAATACCATTTCAGGTGACTACCTCTTGAAGCTCATCAAGAGAATGCCAAGAGTGTGCAAAGCAGTAATCAAAGCAAAAGGTGGCTGCTTTGAAGAACCTAGAATATAAGACATATTTTCAGTTGTTTCACACTTTTTTGTTAAGTATATAATTCCACATGTGTTAATTCATAGTTTTGATGCCTTCAGTGTGAATCTACAATTTTCATAGTCATGAAAATACAGAAAACTCTTTGAATGAGAAGGTGTGTCCAAACTTTTGGTCTGTACTATATGTCAATTTTAAAGATTGTAATGGGTCAGTGATTTCCTGAAGCCGTGGTAGAAAATTAGATTGATATACTTTCAAAGGTTATTAAGTCCTAGGTATGTAATTGGGCCAAATGTATGAAGAATTTAGTTTAAAGGGAGTCTGTCACCAACCTGACTGGTTTTAAACCGATTACATAGTTCAGTGGGGCACAAAGATATGACACTGATGTTACCTGTGTTTAGTTATTCAGACTCTCCAAATCGCCAAAAAGTCATTTTTAGGCCCCTTTCACACGAGCGAGTTTTCCACGCGGGTGCGATACGTGACATGAACGCATAGCACCCGCACCGAATCCTGACCCTTTCATTTCAATGGGTCTGTGTACATTAATGTTTTTTTTTTTCCTGCATCAGTTCAGCATTGCGGGAAAAACGCAGCATGTTCTATATTCTGCATTTTTCACACAGCCCTGGCTCCATAGAAGTGAATGGGGCTTCAGTGAAAAACGCATTGCATCCGCAAGCAAGTGCAGATGCAGTGTGTTTTTCACTGATGGTTGCTTAGAGAAGTTGTTTGTAAACATTCAGTTTTTGAGATATATTTCCCTATAGCTCCTTCGTGCATCTCCACTGGACCTGGGCATGTCCACTGTTCTGCCCACTGTGGGCAGAGGCACACAGATATGCAGCACACATGCACCGATTTCTCACCAGTAATCACAGGTGCTTTCTCTTATGAGCATATCACTTTCCTTCCTTTTAATGGGCGTTTTGGATAGCGATGGGCCCCATAGAATTGTCAGGCAAGTGGCTACCGATCCAAACACCCCTATTATAATCCGACATTGACTACTACATATTGTGGGGTCCTTTCCTTCTTTAGGTAATATAGTCATGTGTGCTAAAGATTGTTCCATTACAGGGTTTTTGGTTAAAAGGGCATTACACAAATTGGTGAAGCACAGAATAAGGATTATTTTTAAAATTTTTATAGTAGTTTATGGAGAATTTTTTTTTTTTTAAATCAACTCAGACAACCCGTCTAATCATGAGAAGGTGTCGCTCTAATACTGGTGTTTTCAGTCTGCCGTAAAGTGATGTAATGCTCACATATGTTACCAGTTTCCCAAAATTTGGTATTGGGACATACAAGCTTTTGGGAAAACATAAAATCCCAGTCATTTTTCAGAAATCTTTCTTAATGATTTGATTTCCTAAGTATCCAGCTGCTTTCTCAGGTTTCTTATTCCACATCTTCCATTCAGTATCAACGGATGTCTTGTCAAAGGCTGAGTCAGGGAAATAATTCCATGTTTGTGAGAATTATCCAAAAATGTTTTTTTAATTAGTATTTGTTTGAATGCATTTATTATTTAACACATTTTGTACATTTTATAACATGTTTTTTCAGTGTTTTAAATGCTTGTTAGGAAAACCCTTCATGCATTTTGAGCATTTAAGGAAGAATTTTGGTGGTATTTTTTTATTATGTAAAACTCTTTTTTTCAGGCTATTTTGAAGTCTTAAATGCCAACTGGAAAAAATAGCAGAAAAAAGTGCCATGCCCAGAACATGAAGAATTAAAAAAAATCAACAAAAATGTAACAACAATGCCAAAAACCAAAAGCTACTAAACACTAAAACTGGCGGACCTGTTGCATGTGCGCTTGGCAGCTTAAGGCATCTGTGTGGGTCCCATGTTCATATATGCCCACATTGCTGAGAAAAATGAAGTTTTAATATATGCAAATGAGCCTATAGGAGCAACGGGGGCATTACCGTTACTCCTAGAGTCTCCCTTTCCATATTGATTGACAGGGTCAGGCAACGTAAACATCATCACGCTTGCCTTGCCATGTATCAAAGTGCAGAGGGCGCGGCAACTAGAGAGAGAGCAGAGCCTCATTTGCATGTATTAAAACATAATTTTTCTCAGCAGTGCGAACCAACACATAAGCAGTTGGAACCAACACATATGCCTTCAGCTGCCAAGCACACATACGACAGGTCCGCCAGTTTTAGTCTTGAGCGAATCGAGCTTCAGATTGTGTCGTAATAATCTACACTTGGTGGGCCTACCAGAATATGTTAAACCACAGGCCCTATAAGCCATCTGTGAGGAGCCTTGCTTAAAGCCCTAGGCCTGGAACTGGGAAGAAGAATGGATCGAACCCACTGAGTTGACCCTCTGCTCACTCCAAGTCATTGTGAAATACCTTGACTTTAAAGAGTAACTAAACCTTTACATAAACTTTTAATATGTTGTTCCTAATGCCCTAATAAAAATATACTTTATTTATCAATTTTCTATTTTTACTACACTCCTGCCTGCTTCGCTAAGCTAAGAGAACTGCATGTCAGCTCTTAGGTTAGCGGAGCAGGCAGAAGCAGGAACCCATTCTGCTCAGCTAATCTTGGCATAGTACATGGGTACAGGGTACGAACCTCCGGGTTTCCCCACTCTTCTCCATGGCTTATATTTTTCACTCCAAAAGTTAAGTATCCTTCTAATTTTTTTCCTTACTATTTATTTTTTTTGTCAATTATATTATACTATTGAATAAAGATAGTTACAACAATAACAAACGTGTGCATATTTTTCTTATAACAAATACAGAGCATACAATAAAGGACTCCGAGGGAACAAGAGAGTAGCCAGGCTGTTTGAGTTAACCACCAGACTTCGCACTCCTCTGAGCGTAGCAAAATTAAGTGCTTCAAAAAAATAAAATATTTTCTAAAATAATGGATAGGTGAAAAATAATGTTAACAAGCATAGTTAAGTTACGTTTTATCAAGTTTAAACAAGTACTAGAGACAATAGCTGACAAATAGTCAAGGTTACAGTATATACTGTAAGCGCGATATTATATATATCAATGTAATGTGACCCCCAGCAGTGCTGGAAGGTCAGGACGGGAGCTGCACTGCGGACTATTGGGCTCATCTGCAAGGGGCCTAACTTGGCAGTTGTTTTAGGATAGCGGCGGCCTTTCCTCTTGGTGGAGTGATGCACTCTGTGACAGTGCACAGAGTAAAGTACTCTGTGCGCCGTCACCAGGGGAAGATTAAGGGTACCTTGGGCCCCAAGCTGTTGGAGAAGTGTAGGCCCCCCTCTACCCCAGTACCTTAAAGCGCTATAATCTAATTGGTACATAATAATATAATTAATGTATTATTCTTTGGCAGTTTATTTATTTATTTTTTTTTTTAAGATAAAACAGACATTCCTTATCAATTCATAGATGCCCCAATCTATGCTGTTTGCGGCATGTAAGGCAAATACAGTAATGGTTGTGGCGGATGATCTAGAGGACTGACAGAGTCCAGCTCTCTTCTGCTTCTGTCAGACCCCCTTCTTAATCTACACTAGGGTCAATCTTAATGAGTGCTGTATAGTATATAGAGGCCACCATACACTGTATAAAATAAAGTACATTTAATACATCCTGTATTACATGCAGGAGCATACTACACATCACGCACACACCATTACATATTACTAGAGATGAGCGAACGTGCTCGTAACGAGCACTGTACCGCTCGGCTCCCCTGCGCTCGCATGGGCGCAGGCAGCCGCTTCCGTCCTCCTCACCAGACGGAAGCGGCTGCCTGCGCCCATGCGAGCCAAGCGGTACAGTGCTCATTACGATATACGTCCCCTATCTTGGGACCCTATATTTAATGGATATTTCGAACACGGAAAACGGAAAAAGAGCTTGCTCTGGCCAGGGGAGTGTCTTTCCCACTGCAGCTAAGGGGACGTGTCCATGCTCTGCCTATCACAGGTCAGGAGGCAATTAAAAGAAGAAAAACAAAAAACATCAATACAATATCTAATACGTCCCCTATCCGGGTAAATAGTATGGAGAGAGGGCCTGTAGGTGGGGGGAAGGAGGTTTCGCTGGAAGAGCCAGAGGAGTGCCCCCTGGGCTAGCGTGTGTGGTGGTGACAACAGCCGGATGTATTTAGAATGACGACGCAGGACCCCAACTTAAAAATTTAGCATCAACCGGTACAGTCGTAAATTATGAGATTGATCAACTGTGGTATGTATACTACTCAGTTTAAAACCGTATATGGCAGCCTATCCGGAAAAATGGTTTGGAGAGAGAGAAAGATAGGACAAAGACGTAAATTGTTTGGAGAGAGGGCCTGTAGGTGGGGGGGGGCAGGGCTGGGGGAAGGAGGTTGAGCCTGAAGAGCCAGAGGAGTGCCCCATTGGCTAGCGTGTGTGGTGGTGACAACAGCCGGATGGAGTTCGAATAACGACACAGGACCCCAACTTAAAAATTTAGCATCAACCGGTACAGTCGTAAATTATGAGAGTGATCAAGTGTGGCATGACTTTTTAGACGGAGATTGCATGTGGTCACGTACTCCCTGGAACCCCATAGTCACCCCTTCTCTGATGTGCTAGCCCAGAACATTCTCTGCCCCAATTCGCAAGACCTTTTGCTGTTTCCGTGTGCTGACAGTGGTGATTTACCAGTGTTGTCTGAGGAGGTGGTGGACAATGGCGAGACACAGGTGTCGGGGGGTGAGGTAGTTGTATGGGAAGCAAGTTACAGTGGGGACTCCTTGGGGGGGACTTTTGTCATGATGGGACAGATTCAACTTGGGTGGATCAGGCACAGGAACAGATGAATTTTTTGGGGGGTTTAGTTAACTTTTATTTAGGCAAAAATAACCACAGAGATATTTATTCGTTATCTTCTCTGCGCAGTCTGGCGTTGGGGTTCCTCACTTTGATGGCGAGCTGTGCCGCTCTCTCCACAATGGTCTGTGTGTTCTTAGATGGAGACTTTGTCGGCGATTTCAGTACAGAAGGACTTGTTGCTCAT
>ONZH01027523.1:0-16630 GCA_900303285.1 Rhinella marina
GCGCTGGTATCCTAAGTGTTAAAGGGGTTGTCTGGGTTCAGAGCTGAACTCGGACATACTCACAATTTCACCCAGGCAGCCCCCTGTTATGAGCATCAGAACATTTCTTACTCCGATGCTTTCCCTTCCCCAGCTCTATATCGTGAAGGTCGAGGGCTTATTTATTTATAATTACTAGAGTTGAGCGAATCCTAAAAGATTCGGGGATTCGGAATTCACCCCGAATTTTTTGCGGGATTCGTGGGTTCAGGCCGAATCACGAATCCCATTAAAGTCTATGGGAGACCCGAATATTTTTGCAGGGGCCAAAGGTTCTGCACAGTCAAGTTTGCCCCAACATCTGAAAACCTCAGAAAATGATAGAAACACCTTGGAAATGCATAGGAAACACAAGGGGCAGCATGTAGGGATGCCTCTGAGGCTCCCTAATTGCACCATTTTTTCTAAATCTGGCCAATAGTCTGGCAATGACCCCAAGGCAATTTTCAGGGACACGGTAATGGTGACCCACTTAAAAATGCTGCCTGACAACCTGGCGGTGAACCCCTGATTGTCTGTCTTTCAATAAGATTGCAGTGTAAAGCAAGCATGGTGGTGAGCCTCAGTATGACTATTTGGATGGAGATTGCATGTGGTCACGTACTCCCTGGAACCCATAGTCACCCCTTCTCTGATGTGCTACCCCAGAACATTCTCTGCCCCAATTCGCAAGCCCTTTTGCTGTCTCCGTGTGCTGACAGTGGGGATTTACCAGTGTTGTCTGAGGAGGTGGTGAACAATGGCGAGACACAGGTGTCTCACAGATTCAATTGTGTTTAGAAAGGCTGATGGGCTTCCATCAGCACTGTGTGTATAGAACCCCATGGCCTTTCATAAAAATAGTCTGGCGATGACCCCAAGGCAATTTTCAGGGACACAGTAATGGTGACCCACTTAAAAATGCTGCCTGACAACCTGGCGGTGAACTCCTGATTGTCTGTCTTTCAATAAGATTGCAGTGTAAAGCATGGTGGTGAGCCTCAGTAATAAGTTTGCAGTGTAAAGCATGGTGGTGAGCCTCAGTAATAAGATTGCAGTGTAAAGCATGGTGGTGAGCCTCAGTATGACTTTTTAGATGGAGATTGCATGTGGTCACGTACTCCCTGGAAACCCATAGTCACCCCTTCTCTGATGTGCTACCCCAGAACATTCTCTGCCCCAATTCGCAAGACCTTTTGCAGTCTCAGTGTGCTGACAGTGGGGATTTACCAGTGTTGTCTGAGGAGGTGGTGGACAATGGTGAGACACAGGTGTCGAGGGGTGAGGTAGTTGTATGGGAAGCAAGTTACAATGGGGACTCCTTGGGGGGACTTTCTCATGATGGGACAGATTCAATTGTGTTTAGAAAGGCTGATGGGCTTCCGTCAGCACTGTGTGTATAGAACCCCATGGCCTTTCATAAAAATAGTCTGGCGATGACCCCAAGGCAATTTTTAGGGACACAGTAATGGTGACCCACTTAAAAATGCTGCCTGACAACCTGGCGGTGAACCCCTGATTGTCTGTCTTTCAATAAGATTGCAGTGTAAAGCATGGTGGTAAGCCTCAGTAATAAGATTGCAGTGTAAAGCATGGTGGTGAGCCTCAGTATGACTTTTTAGATGGAGATTGCATGTGGTCACGTACTCCCTGGAAACCCATAGTCACCCCTTCTCTGATGTGCTACCCCAGAAATTTCTCTGCCCCAATTCGCAAGACCTTTTGCAGCCTCAGTGTGCTGACAGTGGGGATTTACCAGTGTTGTCTGAGGAGGTGGTGGACAATGGCGAGACACAGGTGTCGGGGGGTGAGGTAGTTGTATGGGAAGCAAGTTACAATGGGGACTCCTTGGGGGGACTTTCTCATGATGGGACAGATTCAATTGTGTTTAGAAAGGCTGATGGGCTTCCGTCAGCACTGTGTGTATAGAACCCCATGGCCTTTCATAAAAATAGTCTGTCGATGACCCCAAGGCAATTTTCAGGGACACGGTAATGGTGACCCACTTAAAAATGCTGCCTGACAACCTGGCGGTGAAGCCCTAATTGTCTGTCTTTCAATAAGATTGCAGTGTAAAGCATGGTGGTGAGCCTCAGTAATAAGATTGCAGTGTAAAGCATGGTGGTGAGCCTCAGTATGACTTTTTAGATAGAGATTGCATGTGGTCACGTACTCCCTGGAACCCCATAGTCACCCCTTCTCTGAATGTGCTACCCCCAGAAACATTCTCTGCCCCAATTCGCAAGACCTTTTGCAGTCTCCGTGTGCTGACAGTGGGGATTTACCAGTGTTGTCTGAGGAAGTGGTGGACAATGGCGAGACACAGCTGTCAGGGGGTGAGGTAGTTGTATGGGAAGCAAGTTACAGTGGGGACTCCTTGGGGAGACCTTCTCATGATGGGACAGATTCAATTGTGTTTAGAAAGGCTGATGGGCTTCCGTCAGCACTGTGTGTATAGAACCCCATGGCCTTTCATAAAAATAGTCTGGCGATGACCCCAAGGCAATTTTCAGGGACACGGTAATGGTGACCCACTTAAAAATGCTGCCTGACAACCTGGCGGTGAACCCCTGATGTATTCACTAGTCACTTCAACGTGTATTACGGATCAGTGAAATTAAACGGACAATGTAGATAGATATGCAGGTACGATTATTTTCAGACCTATCCAAAAAAAGATGTACGCAGTTTGCGCAAATAAAACGGGAATCCACAGATCAATACGGTATCTATAGACTCTGAGGTATATAGCACGCTGATGAAATGTATTCACTAGTCACTGCACAGTCATGTACAGGAATATATCTGTTTAGATATGTATAGTTTGATCTATGTGGCTGGACAAGTTGTACCAGGCACAGGTCTGCACAGAATGCAGGCTTACAGCATATACTGTATAGTTTTCAATTGGTTTTTAAAAGACTATTGTGGCTTCCTATTCCTACACAGAATACAGGCTTACAGTATATACTGTATACTGTTTTTCAGAGTATAAATAGTCTTTAAAAAGACTGTTGAGGCTTCCTATCCTAACTCCTAACTGCTTGCTGCACACACTACACGAGCTAACACTGTCTCTGTCTGTCTCTTCTCCTTCCCAACAGCACAATGAGGCTGATGCTGCAGGTCCCTTCCTTATGTAAATTTAGGTCACATGTCACTGCCAGCCAATCACTGCTGGGGAGGTATAGGGGATGTTACATCACAGCAGGCGTTCCCACAGGCTTCCCTTTGATGCTGATTGGCTTAAGAAACCGGGCATTTCAAACTGGCAGTGACGCACGAATCATCACGAGTCCTCGCTGGCTCGGGATGCAGAGCCGAGCCGAAGCTTCGGCTCGCTCATCACTAATAATTACACATTTCTATGCAGAATCTTCCACCTAGCAGTGTTACCGGTGATGTCACCCGCTCTGTTTTATAGGCTATGGCAACACTAAAGCCCACCCATTTATGATTTCACCGGACTCACTGCTGGACAGAAGCCTCCGACTAACAGTCCCTATGGACAACCATGGTATATTAACGGATCTTCTAAGAAAGCCTTTTCCCTGCGTGATTCAGCGCAGGGCAAAGGAGAGCATCGGAGCATGAAATGCTCTGATTCTTATAACAGGTGGCTGCCTGGGTGAAATTGTGGTTATGTCCAGGTTTAGTTCTAAACCCGGACAACCCCTTTAATGGCACATCTTCAGACTGAGTCACAGTCATCAGTTTTCATTTTCCCAAAGAAATAGAAAGTGTTTTTTTGTGTTTATTTTTTACACCACTCATGTTTCACACTAAATGACCTGATAAATGAATTAAGTAGGTTATTACTGGTGTGTGGATATATAACGTGCATTTTTTGTATGTATTCTTATATAGTAAACAACAGCAATTTTTACTATAATATTTAATAACATTTTTAAAATTTTATTATGGGATTACTGTACTTGTTATTTCAGACTTAAAATATATTACCATTCTGTGTTCTGTGTCAGTATGACACCGGCTACTGTTATGGCAACAACAGCAAGTTTACCGAGCAGACAGCAATAGGGTCCTTCATATGTCCTCATTGCTAACTGCAGATGACTGACTTTCTGATCATCCACTGGGAAACTAGGTACTCCAGTCACAGAGGGGGATTCCATTTGGTCATGCTGAGGTAGAACCGCAGCAATCAAAGAGTTAACATTCAGTATTGGAGCTTCATCTGGCCCAGCTAAGACTGCGCTAAGAACTAAGGCTGTTATAACAATTGGTTCTTAGCATAGAAACACTCAAGCAGCTGTTAACCTCCCTCAACTAAAGCAGTACTGCAGATTGAAGTCCTACAACGCCTGCAATCAATACACGGGGGTGGTCATTAAGTGGATTTGACATTGCAGGGAGATTTGGGGAAGCTAAAGGCTTAGGTAGAGAAATGGAGAAATGAAATTCAATATGAATAAATGTAAGGTCATGTACTTGGCCCGAGAAAATAAAGTGTACAATTGTCTATTAAATAATGGTAAAATTGACACTGAAAAAGATATATGGAATGGATAATAGAGGACAATAAACGTAACTTTACTGACCAATGACAGCCAGCTGCTGCCAATGGAATTTTTTAAAAAATGTGATTCATCAGAAGAGGCATATATACTCAAGACAAGAACATTGTTTTGCCTCTATACACATCAATAGTTAGGCTACAGATGGAGTGGTGCAGAGGAGGTAATTAAAGAAATGGGTAGATTGCAGGACCAAGACTTTGCTTTGTCTACTCTGGAAAAAAAGACATTAATTTACATTACAATGTACAAATGAACAGTACAAAGATCTTTCTAATGATCTTTTTACACTTAAAGGGGTTGTTTCATCATAGACAATGGTGTCATATCACTAGAATATGCCCCCATTGTCTTATAGGTGCTGGTCCGCACCTATATTGAGAACACAGCCCCGCAAAGTGGTGGCTGGAGGACTCCAGTCTGGCCACCACCAAGCCGGCTACCCAAGCCGGCTCACAAAATGAATGTGAGAGCACCATGCATGAACGGCCACTGCTCCCATTGACTTCTATGGGCTCAACAGAAATAGCCGAGCCAGTGCTCGGCCATTTTTGTCGGCCCCATAGAAAATGAACGGAGGGCGGCTGCACATGTGCAGTGCACCCTCCTTCACTTTTGGGGCTCCATTCTCTATATAGTTGTGGGTGTCAGCTGTGGGACCAGCATCTATAGGATAATAGGGGCATATCCTAAAGCTTAAAGCTGCAACCTGGACAAGGAGATATCATCTTCCATCAATATAGATTAGGAACAGCAGTTGGATTAAGTGACTATCAAAGGATATTGTGATGGTTGAAAAAGTTCAAGAAGGGCCTGGATGTCTTCCCTGAATGTAGAATATTGCAGGTTGTGAGTACTAGATTCTAGAGATGGAACATTAATCCAGAGATTTATTCTGATTGCAATATTGGGAACTGATGCAATTAATAATTGGCATTAACCTCATAGGCATTTTCTTTCTGTCTGATCAACATGGTAGAATTATAACTTTTTTGTAGTTATGTGTACGGTGCTGTCTGAGGGCTAATTTCTGAGGGGCAATCTGTACTTTTCGGTGATAATTTGAAGTGTGCAATTTTTTGATCACTTTTTTTTTTTTTAATGGCATATTGGGTGTTCTTATTTTTTTTTCCTGTTACGCCAATTGCCATATGCCATTAATATTGTTATATTTTAATTGTATGGGCATTTTTGCAAGAGGTGATGTCCATGATGTTTATTTTTTAATTTGTTAAGTATTTTTATTAACATTTTAAGTAAAGGTGGATTGAACTTTTACATATTTTTTATTTTTTTATATTTGTAAAAACTTTTAACTTCTTTTTACTTTTTTAAAAAAATCATCTTGGGTGACAATAACTAGCAATCATTAGATTGCCCATTGTGTTCTTTGATGGCTATATAGCCATCATTGAACACTTCTTTTGCAAAATAACAATACAATGCTGCCACCTAGTGGTCTGTATTGGTATATTCCTGAAATAGACTCCATAGCCTGCTTAAGGCTCCAGGCTATTTTGGCAATGTAGCAGGCTCCCCGATCTCAGTCGCGGAACGCTGTTACCAGAGCGGAAGTGTGTGGCTTCCGCTTCTGGAGTGCTCTGATGCTGTGGTCACATTTGACCACGGCATCTCAAATGGAAAATCTATGCGATCAGCCTAATGGCTGATCGTATACATGTGCCACGAGTCTCTGCTATTGGTGCCAGCTGTATGTGTGAGCCAGTGCCATCTTTAGGGACCAGACTTCCGCTGTACATGTATGGCAAGGGCCTGAATGGGTTAAAATACATTTTCCATAACTTATTTAACATAATGTAAAACTTGACTTAAGCAATACATCATTTTCTAATTACACATATTTAAAAACAATATTGTTGGTACTAACTGTACAAAAGATTAGCAAACTAGACAAGATTAGTTTTGTTTGAAGTTCGCCAATTAAAAAAAAAATTGTTCAGGAGGGAGAGTGAGAAAGAGAGATATCCAAAAAAATCATTGTCTAGTTTACAATACTTATCACTTACATCAGCTGGTCTCCATAATAGAATTAGTACCCACTTAGAGGTTGTCCCTAAGGCTCTAAAACTAGAGATGAGCAAACGTGCTCGTTACGTGCACTGTAGTGCTTGGCTCCCCTGCGAACAAATGCCCGCAGGCATTGCGGATCCATCCTCAGCTGCATGTAAGTCAATGGGGACGGATCTGTTTGGTATGACACTCATACCAAACGGATCCGTCCCCACTGACTTTCAGTCGGGTGAGGAGGACGGATCCGTTTGGTATGAGTGTCATACCAAACGATCCGTCCCCATTGACTTACATGCAGCTGAGGACGGATCCACAATGCCTGCGGGCATTGCGCAGGGGAGCCGAGCGCTACAGTGCTCGTAACGAGCATGTTCGCTCATCTCTATCTACAAACTTAAAAAGCTGGTCTCATTTTTTTTTAAAGGTTTTTTTTTCTTTAAAGAACTACTTGAAAATATGATGCTGACTTAGCTCTTTTTCTTGTTTTGCTACAAATGTATGCTTAAAATGCAAAGAGGCAACTGCCAATTTGCTGTATGAAAATAAGGCAGTGTTCATATTGCTTCAGTAAGTTTACCTACTTGCTATGAAGCAGCAAGTAGGTATAATTATAGCTCTCTGCTGTTTACCTGAGTATACATAATATGTATAACAAAAACAGACCGCTTTAGCAATTTTACCATTTTGATTCAACATCATATGAACTAGAGACCTCCAAAGTAACGTTGAAATGAAAGTAACACAATTACAACATCCCACACAACTTACATATCTCTCAATGAAACATGTAAGAATGTTCTTTTTCTAAGAGAAACTTCTCTTACTTGGTTAACTTGCCCTGTAGAGTTCTTTTTAGGGTGCTCTTTATAATTAGGGAGACCAAAAATACGTATTGCATGATATGAGTATTGCATGCCTGACAACATTACTCTTGGCGTCTAGAAATAGTATACGCAAACAGGACATCTTAATTCTTCTGGCATTTGATAGGATATGCCCTCTTTTCTTTTTTTGACAGGCAAGCTAATTTGCGTACTTTCTGGGAAAGATATTTAAATTAGTTTTTCTTCCAAAACAGAAAATAATGCTAATCTTTTCTTAAATATGACAGCTGAGCTGCCACTACATAGTCGATGGAGACTTCTGCTACTGGCTCCATTAACCGTTTAGTTTTTAGCTATAAAAACTGCAGCAAACAGCTGAATGGTGGGGGTGCCAAGTGTCATGCCTCCACCAATCTTATATTGATGATCAATCCTGAATAATCTTTATTAATTCACTTAGCTATGTGTGCGTGTGTGTGTGTGTGTGTGTGTGTGTGTGTGTGTGTGTGTGAACTGATTTAACATCATCATTATCATTTATCATATATTTGAACCTTTATAAGAGAATGCTTAGCATTGAACCTTCACTGTGACATTCTAAAGATATATTTAGGAATATGGAAAGGATTTGTCTTAGTAAAACAATCCTTTTCAGAAAGCTTATGGAATTCTACTATAGCAAGCCAATGATAGGAAAATCAAGAAAAGCATCTATTGTTCAAATATATTAACCCCTTAATGACCGGGCCATTTTGCACCTTCGTGACCAGACTGATTTTTGCTAATCTGACATGTGTCAGTTTATGTGGTAATAACTTTGGAACGCTTTTACTTATCCAGGCCATTCTGAGATTGTTTTCTCGTCACATATTGTGCTTCACGACAGTAGTAAATTTGTGGCAAAATATTTCATTTTTATTTATAAAAAAATAGCAAATTTTAAAAAAATTTGGAAAAATTAGCAAATTTCCAAATTTCAATTTCTCTACTTTCAAAATAAATAGTAATACCTCCAAAAATAGTTATTATTTTACATTCCCCATATGTCTACTTTATGTTGGCATCATTTTATAAATGTCATTTTACTTTTTTAGGACGTTAGAGGGCTTAGAAGTTTAGAAGCCATTTTTCAAATTTTCACCAAATTTTCCAAAACCATTTTTTTTAAGCACCAGTTCAGATATAAAGTGATTTTGAGGGGCTTACATAATGAAACCACCCATAAATGACCCCATTTTAGAAACTACACCCCTCAAATTATAAAAACTGCTGTTACAAACTTTGTTAACCCTTGAGGTGTTCCACAAGAATTAAAGGAAAATGGAGGTGAAATTTCAAAATTTCACTTTTTTTGGTAGATTATTCATGTTAATAATTTTTTTCTTGCAACACAGCAAGGGTTAACAGCAAACTAAACCTCAATATATATTGCTCTGATTCTGCAGTTTACAGAAATACCCCATATGTGGTGGTAAACGTTTCTATGGGTTTGTGGCAGTGGTCAGAAGGGAAGGAGCGCCATACGGATTTTGGAGGCAGATTTTGCTAAAATAGTTTGTAGGCACCATTTTGTAATTGAGAGACCCTGACGTACCCCTACAGTGGAAACCCTCAAAAAGTGACCCCATTTTGGAAACTACACCCTTCAACGAATATATTAAGGGGGTACTGGCCACTTTGACCCCCTAAGCGTTTTACGTAATTTGGAAACACTTGGCTATGAAAATGAAAAGTTTCATTTCTTCCAATAAAATGTTGCTATAGCCCCAATTTTTTTTATTTGCATAAGGGGTAACAGGAGAAAAGCACCCCATAATATGTTACCCATTTTCTCCTGAATACGGCAACACCCCATATGTGGTGGTAAACTGCTGTGGGGGCACATGGCAGGACTCAGAACAGAAGGAGTGCCATATGGATTTTACAACACAGATTTTGATGGATTGGTTTGCGGGAGCCATTGATTTTTATTTTTTTGAGCTATTGTCTTATGTAGGGGCTCATTTTTTGCAGGATGAGGTGAGGTTTTCATTGGTACCATTTTGGGGTAAATACGCCTTTTTGATCGCTTGGTATTACTCTTTTTGTGAGTCAAGGTGAAAAAAAATAGCTGTTTTGGCATAGTTTTTTTTAGCATTTTTTTTACAGCATTCACCTGAGGGGGCAAGTCATGTGATATTTTTATAGAGCAGGTTGTTACGAACGCGGCGATACCCAATATGTCTAACATTTTTATTATTGTTAAGTTTTACACATTAGA
The DNA here is from genome assembly GCA_900303285.1 of Rhinella marina. NCBI lineage: Eukaryota > Metazoa > Chordata > Amphibia > Anura > Bufonidae > Rhinella > Rhinella marina. The sequence continues at coordinate 9,672 of ONZH01027523.1, forward strand.
TGCATTTTAGAACAGAATTAAATCTTGTTTATGTGTTGCCATTTTCAGAGAGCCATATTTTTTTTATTTTTCGGGCGATTGTCTCAGGTAGGGTATCATTTTTGCAGGACAAGATGACGGTTAGATTAGTACCATTTTGGGTTAAATACATCTTTTTGATCGCCTGCTATTACACTTTTTGTGAGGGAAGAGGGAAAAAAATGGCTATTTTGGCCATAGTTTTTTTAAATTTTTTTTACAGCATTCGCCTGGGGGGCCATCTCATGTAATATTTTTATAGAGCAGGTTGTTACGGACGTGGCGATACCCAATATGTCTAACATTTTTATTTTTGGAAAGTTTTACACATTAGATGCATTTTTGAACAGAATAAAATCTTTTTTTGTGTTGCTATTTTCTGAGAGCCATATTTTTTTTATTTTTCGGGCGATTGTCTCAGGTAGGGTATCATTTTTGCAGGACAAGATGATGGTTTGATTGGTACCAATTTAGGTTAAATTACACCTTTTTGATCGCCTGCTATTACACTTTTTGTGAGGGAAGAGGGAAAAAAATGGCTATTTTGGCATAGTTTTTTTTTTTTTACAGCATTCGCCTGGGGGGGCCATCTCATGTAATATTTTTATAGAGCAGGTTGTTACGGATGTGGCGATACCCAATATGTCTAACATTTTATTTTTGGAAAGTTTTACACATTAGATGCATTTTGAACAGAATAAAATCTTTTTTTGTGTTGCTATTTTCTGAGAGCCATATTTTTTTTATTTTCGGGCGATTGTCTCAGGTAGGGTATCATTTTTGCAGGACAAGATGATGGTTTGATTGGTACCAATTTGGGTTAAATACACCTTTTTGATCGCCTGCTATTACACTTTTTGTGAGGGAAGAGGGAAAAAAATGGCTATTTTGGCATAGTTTTTTTTTATTTTTTTTTACAGCATTCGCCTGGGGGGCCATCTCATGTAATATTTTTATAGAGCAGGTTGTTACGGACGTGGCGATACCCAATATGTTTAACATTTTTATTTTTGGAAAGTTTTACACATTAGATGCATTTGTGAACAGAATAAAATCTTTTTTTTGTGTTGCTATTTTCTGAGAGCCATATTTTTTTTATTTTTCAGGCGATTGTCTTAGTTAGGGTCTCATTTTTTGCGGGACAAGATTACGGTTTGATTGGTACCATTTTGGGGTACATACGCTTTTTCGATCGCCTTTTGTAAGGGAAGGTGACCAAAAAATGTCTGTTTTGGCACAGTTTTTTTTTTTTTTTTTACTGCGTTCACATGGCGAGGTGGATGACGTGATATTTTTATAGAGCCGGTCGATACGGACGCGGCGATACCTAATATGTATACCTTTCTTTTTTCACCTTTTTTTTACCATTTTTTTAACTTTTTTTTTAAATGGCTTATTTTTTTTTTACTTTTATTATTATTATTTATTTATTTTTACTTTATTTTTTAACTTTTCATTTTCCACTTTATTTAACTTTTGGAGGTCTGATCCCCTTTACAATGCATTACAATACTTTTGTATTGTAATGCATTGGCTGTAAGTGTATTACTCAGTGTAATTACAGATGTTAGTTAAATATATTGATATTGAAAATAGCAATTTATATTGCTGAAGTATCTTACAGTTGGGAAGATGATATCATAAAACTTGACATTTTGCTTCATGATATATGACAAGTGACTTACAAAACAGAGAACAAGATATGTTTAGCAGTATACCACCGGTTGAAATGACTGAAATCTACACTGCATTAAGTAAGTTACAATTTGTAGATCAATATATTTTTAGCTCTAAATAGTGATGATCGAGCACCCCGATGCTCGGGTGCTCTGGCCAAACATTAGGTGGTGCTCGAGTGCTTGGCCAAGCACCCGAGTATAACGGGAGAAGACCAGGCACCCCCTGCTCGGATGATGGGAGGGTGTCTGGTCCAAAAGCAAACGTCAGAAAATGGTGGAAACACCACAGAAATGGTTAGCAATTTGATTTGCAACGAAGTCGAATTTCCTAGCGATCTGTGGTAACGAATAGTGATGATCAAGCACCCCGATGTTCGGGTGCTCGGATGCTCTGGACAAACACTAGGTAGTGCTCGAGTGCTCTGCCGAGCACCCGAGTATAATAGAAGTCAATGGGAGAAGACCAGGCACCCCCTGCTCGGATGAGGGAAGGGTGTCTGGTCCATCGTGAAACGTCAGAAAATGGTGGAAACACCACAGAAATTGTTAGGGAACAGCATGCGTAGGATATCTGGATGCATCTTGGACTCTGAAGTCGCTGATATTCACGATGATGGCCGACTATTATGCCACTTTTACGGAATAACAAAAATACCCCCAAAAAACCAAAGACATCGATTTTACAGGAAATATTGTTAGGAAACACAGTAGAGGCACTCCCATACAATCGGTATATCTTATAAAGAAGGGCCTCTGTTCATGACGTGGGACTCCTACACTCATAAAGCCTATGCACTAAGTGAAAGGACTGCCATAAATTACAAGGAACAGGCATTTCAATACACCCTTTATTACACATAAACAAGGGCATCATACACACCCTTGAAAAATTAGCACTGATGGCCTGCTGCTAACACTCAAAAACAATAGGGGTGACATTCTGCTGCTGCGCAGACCATCCAAAAAATTTAAGGGACACATGCTGCTGCCACCGCACCGCTAAGAGTCGCTGACGTCTGTTTCTTTTTTCGCTATCCGCCGTGGGAGGCCGGTGCCCCCCCAGCGGCGTGTGCAGCATTAGCCATTACACTCTCGCTCTCCACGGTAATTCCAGGTCCAATTGCGTTTATCTAAGTTGCTGCACTTAAAAAGCTCAAAGTTTGATCTTAGGATCGAGTTGGCTGTCTGCAGGGAGGTGAGCTAACACCTGTCGGAGCCCCTGCCTCTTGCCGCCTCCCTGATGCCCTTCCCTGAGTGTCCCGTGGGCCGGAATCGTTTACATAAAGAATTTGAGTGTTCAAACTAGCCGGATCGACTGAATACTTGAAAATATTAAAATTTCAACCTTGTTAAAAATGGGAATACCCAAACTGACTCTCAGGCAGTAGCATGATGCAGTGAAGGCTCCAGCTTTGCCTGGACTATGACAAAATGGAGGTATTGATGCAGTAATCCAAGAAAGCTCGGAGTTCGATCTGGAGATTGAGCTGGTGGTCTGCAGGGAGGTGAGCTAACACCTGTCAGAGCCCCAGCCTCTCGCCGCCTCCCCGAGTCTCTTCGCTTAGTGTCGCGGGGGCCGTAATCGTTTACATAAAAAAATTTGAGTATTCAAACCAGCCGAGTCGACTGAATATTTGAGCTCTGAATAATCGAATAGGACTCCATGCTGCCGCCTAGCTGACCATCCAAAAAATGTAAGGCTGACCCGCAGATGCCGAGCTTACTGTAAAAATAATATTCTTGATGTGAGATTCTGCTGAAGAGCAGACCGAAAAAAAATTTGAGGCAGACATGCTGCTTAGCTGAAACAACGTCTGAAACATTAGAAGTGACATCCAACAGAGCGTGTAAAACATTATGAATAAGTGCCTGCCGGTGAGCTGACAGGCCAGAAAATTATTTTGCAGGCCCAGCTGGTGAGCTGAGCGTGTAAAACATTATGGTTGAGTACCTGCTGGTGAGCTGACAGGCCAGAAAATTATGTTGCAGGCCCAGCTGGTGAGTTGAGTGGCTAACAAATTTGGGTGCAGGCCCAGCTGGTAGACTTCGAGGGCAGCCTAATAAGCTGTTTCATATGATGGAGGAAGAAAAGGAAGAGGTATAGGATAATACAGTGTATTCAATACACCCTAAAAGCCAGATTTAAGCTTCCTTCATGTTAAGCCGCTTTCCTCTGGTGGAGTACAGAAGTCAGGGGCAATCCAGGCCTTGTTGATTTTGATAAGCGTCAACCTGTCAGCATTGTCAATTGACAGGCGGATGTGCTTATTAGTAATTATGCCCCCAGCGGCACTAAATAACTGCTCAGACAAAACGCTGACGGCAGGGCAGACCAGCACCTCCAAGGTGTAGAGAGCCAGTTTGTGCCACATGTCCAGCTTAGACACCCAATAATTATATGGCACAGAGGAATCGCTGAGGATGTTGACACGGTCAGCTAGGTACTCCTTTACCATCTTCCAAAACTTTTCCCTCCTTATCACACTAGGCCGCTCATCAGGGTGAGGAGTGTCATAAAACTGTCCCAGGCCTTGGAGAGTGCCGTCTTGCCTTTGTTTTAACTGCTGTGTGTTCCCCTCGTCTTCCCTCCTCGGGTGGCCAAGGAAGTACGTACTCTGCCGCCAGAGTTGTGAGATGAAAATTTGTGGAGCAATTTTTCGACAATGGCCTTCTGGTATTGCATCATTTTACTTGTCCTCTCCACCACAGGAATAAGAGATGGGAAATTATCTTTGCAGCGGGGGTCGAGAAGGGTGAACAACCAGTAATCCGTGTTACCTAATATGCGTATAATGCGAGGATTACGGGAAAGAAAGCCTAGCATGAAGTCAGCCATGTGTGCCAGAGTCCCAACAGACAAGGCTTCGCTCTCCCCACCAGGAGCATGACTCTCAATATCCTCCTTGTCCTCCTTCTCTTCTTCAGCCCATCCATGCCGAAGAGATAGTGTAAACGTGGTATGCCTACCCTGTGTATCGGTGGCAACCGTCTCCTCCTCCTCCTCCTCCAATTGGCGCTGAGAAGACGAATCAAGGGTGGTCTGGCTATCACCCTGTGTAGGGTCTTACCCCATTTCCACCTCTTTCACACACAGAGCATCGTCCTTTATTGTGAGCAGCAACCTTTTTAGTAGACACAGAAGTGGGATGGTTACGCTGATAATGGCATTATCGCCGCTCACCATCTGTGTAGATTCATCAAAGTTGCGTTACACCTCACAGAGGTCAGATATCAATGCCCACTCGTCGCTTGTGAAGAGCGGAAGCTGACTAGAAAGGCGCCGACCGTGTTGCAGCTGGTATTCTACTACTGCTCTCTGCTGCTCACAAAGCCTGCCCAACATGTGTAAGGTGGAATTCCATCGCCTGTTCAGGTCGCACAGCAGTCGGTGAGCCGGCAACCACAAGCGCTGCTGCAGGGTTGCCAGGCCGTCTGAAGCTGTTGGTGACTTGCAGAAATGGCCACACAGGCGACACACCTTCACCAGTAGCTGAGACAAATTGTGGTAGGTTTTCAGAAACCGCTGAACCACTAAGTTGAAGACATGGGCCAGGCATGGTATGTGTGGGAGGTTGGCCAGCTCCAAAGTCGCTACCAATTTGCGGCCGTTATCGGATATAACCAAGCCTGGCTGTAGGTTGACTGGCGAGAGCCACAGCTCAGCCTGGTCCCTTATGCCATGCCACAGCTCTGCGGTGGTGTGCGGTTTGTCACCCAGGCAAATAAGCTTCAGCATGGCCTGTTGCTGCTTACCGACTGATGTGCTACACTGCTTCCAGCTACTGACAGAAGTCTAAGTGGTGCTGCAAGATGGCATGGGAAGAAGTAGAGGAGGAGGCAGAGGAACAGAAGGAGGTGTTGCAGCCGCTACAATTGGTGGCAGTGGAAATCCGGATGGAAGTAGGGCCCGCAATCCTCGGCGTGGGTAGAAACTGGGCTATCCCAGGTGATGACTCGCTCCCAGCCTCCACAACGTTCACCCACTGTGCATCATGGAAATGTAGCGTTCCAAGCCACAAGCGCTTGTCCATGTGTCAGTTGTTAAGTAGACCTTGCCAGTAATTGCGTTGGTCAGGGCCTGGGTTATATTTCTAGACACAGGCTGGTGTAAGGAAGGGACGACACACAAAAATAGTGGCAGCTGGGGATTGCGTAACGAGGGACAGCCGCCTCCATCAGGATGCGAAAGGCCTCAGTGTCCACCAGCCTAAACGCCAACATTTCCAGGGACAGAAACTTGGAAAGTTGCCTATTTAGAGCTATGGACTGTGGGTAGGTGGCAGGGTATTTGCACTTGCGTTCAAATGCCTGCGGTAAGGACATTTGAACGATGCGCTGGGGCATTGAAGTGAACGTGCTGGCTGATGTTTCCTGCGAAGGTCCAGGTGCAGGGTGGGAAGCATCTGGGCCTGCTCTGAAAAACAGTTGAGGGCCTGGTTGGCATGGCCTGCCTTCTCCCTTTTTCCAGCTGACTTCCTCTTCCAGCCTGTTGCTGGACTGCAGACTACAGTACTACAGTACTGCAGTACTGCAGATTTTTATTAACTGTATGATCATAAAAATTTTAACGAATGTTCAATATTCTGAATGCACTAACGCTATAGAGCAGCAGCAGATGAGGAACTGCAGCCTAAATGAACAGCATTAAATGTGACAACGGATGTAAGCTCCAGATACTTTTGAACGGTTGTAATACGCTGTGCACCTAGCGTTACTGACAGGGCACACCTATTTTTTTTTTTACACCCACAAAAATTTTAAAAGATGTATTTCAAAATAGACTTTAGTCCTTTTTGAACAGCGACAATCGTTCTACCTACCCAAATACTACCCCTATTGTTTAATTCTCTCCTTATGAAAATTGAACCGCAGCAGCAAATGAGCAACTGCGACCTAAATAAACTGTATTAAATACGGATGTCAACTACAGAGAATTTTTAATGGTTGTAATATGGTGTGCACCTAGCGTTACTTTAAGGGCACACGTTTTTTGACACCCACAAAAAAAAAATGTATTTACCAATGGACGTTTGAACAATGATACAAACCCTGCCTATAGAAATTCTATCAATATGCAAATGTTATACAGCAAGACGCAAAAGAATTACGGCGGGCTTAACAGCAGAAATTATAGCAAGGTATGTCAGGTATATAGTATACAGAGAGTGTCCTACAGCATGCAGCAGCACATGTGTCATTAATGGCAGACCACTTAGTGCTATTTTCACCACCTTTAAAGTACTCAAATATCAGTAAATAAAG
>ONZH01027524.1:0-32828 GCA_900303285.1 Rhinella marina
GGATAGCGGACAATGCCTCCAGTAATTTATCCACCACCCAGTCTTCCACGCAGTCCACCCACTCTAGCCAAGGGAGTAGACCTCTGGCTCCTCCAGCTCAACCTCCTTCCCCCCAGCCTGCCCCCCCCCACGGAAAGTATGGATTCAGATCTGGCATACTCACAGGACCTCTTTTCAGGACCCTACCCAGAGACACAAACCACTGCTCAACAGCAACCTGAGCAGTTGCTCTGTCCCGATGCCCAAAATTTAGAACTTTCGCAGTCTGTGGGTGATGGGAGTGTGGAATTAGTGCAAGTAGTGCGTGAAGAGGTGTCGGATGATGATGATGATGATGAGACACGGTTGTCAGACAGTGACGTTGTTGTCAGGGCAGTAAGTCGGAGGGGGGAGCAGAGTGAGGAATCGGAGGAAGAGCTGGTGGATGATGAGGTGACTGACCCGAGCTGGGTTGGTAATCCAACTCAAGACAGTGCTTCTGAAGTGGAGGCAAGTGCAGCACCAGAGCAGGTTAGAAGAGGCAGTGGGGTGGCCAGAGGGAGAAGTGGGCCCGAGCAGGTAGATCAGCACTGTTTCACGGAGTCAAGTTCACGTGCCGAGGCCTAGATGTTCGCAAGTCTGGAGGTTTTTTAAAGAAACTGAGGATGACCGACAGACTGTGGTGTGCAACCTGTGTCACACCAAGATCAGCAGGGGAGCCACCAATACCAGCCTAACCACTACCAGCATGCGCAGGCATATGAGTGCTAAACACCCGACTTAGTGGAACCAAGGCCGTTCACCTCCTGTGGGTCACACCACTGCCCCTCCCCCTGTGTCACACACCCCCCTCCACAACGATCCTCCACAACCTCCACCAATGTGTTCCAGTGCAGCGTTCAGCTGTCTTTGCAGCAGACATTTGAGCACAAGCGCAAATACAATTCCAGCCACCCACATGCCCAAGCCCTAAACGTCCAGATCTCCAAATTGTTGAGCCTGGAGATGCTGCCCTATAGACTGGTAGAGACTGAGGCTTTCCGCAACCTGATGGCGGTGGCTGTCCCTCGGTACTTGGTCCCCAGCCGGCACTATTTTTTCCCAATGTGCCGTCCCAGCCCTACACCAGCATGTGTCACAGAACATCATCCTTGCCCTGACCAACGCGGTTAGTGATAAGGTCCACCTAACCAAGGACACGTGGACAAGTGCTGGCGGGCAGGGACACTATATCTCCCTGACGGCACATTGGGTTAACTTAGTGGAGGCTGGGATCAAGTCTGACCCTGGGGCCACTCATGTAATGCCCACACCAAGGATTGCGGGGCCTACCTCGGTCACGGTTTCTCAGACTTATTATGCCTCTTCCTCCAACCCCTCCTCCTCCTCCTCTTCGCACAGAAACGCTGAGCCAACAGGCAATGTTTGTTAGGGCCAACTGGCGCTCTATACAAACAATGTTTACGGAGGGCCACCTACAGGCCCTCTCTCCAATAAATTTTTTAGTAGCGTCAAATACAGACACTCAAAAAACAATTTTACATGAGGGAGTGTCTCCCCGTCTGCCATCATGTTCGGTCAGGCTGTCCGTAGGTACACCACCTCTGTCATCTGCAGAAGTGGCCACTATGAGGAAGGCCACGGCAAGAACATCCCCTTTTCAATTGAGAACAAGTGGAGACTTGTATGAGGATGACACTTTTCTTCGGCAGTGGATTCACCTTCCCCTTTATCATTGCCATACAACAGTTGGTGAAAAAGTAATTGGCAATGATGAAGAAAATGTAACGGTGCAGTGGACCGTCTGTGAAGCAAACCTATATATTCCCACCATGCCAGCCAGTGGCGTAGCTATAGGGGAAGCAGGGGAAGCGACTGCTTTGGGGCCCGAGCTCAGCAGGGGCCCGGGAGCAGTAGCAGGGATGTGGCAAATCAGCAGGGTGATATTTATATTTCTCTCTCTTTCCAGGGGTGGGGTGGGATCGTAACGCTGCGCATTGAAACAAGAGGATGGGGAGAGAGGGATTCTCCTACCTCTCCACTGCGCTGCTGCACTGTGTAATCTGATTGGTGGAGGAGCAGTGAGAGGAAGCTGCTGCTCCACCAATCTTTTCAAGTAATACTTCAGTCACAAACAGGGCCCGCTCCCAGACTTCCAGAAGCACCATGTGGACCCTGCATGTGACCCTCTGCACTCCTGCCTGCCTGTCAGGCTGCCTCTCTTACCTGCCCCTCCACCTCCCTTGTAGTGCCAGCTGACCTCCTGCTCTGGCTGTAACAGACATCCAGGAAGCAGGAGCAACCCAGAGCAGCACTGTCTCAGCCATCTGAGCATTGCTGCAGCCTGCCAGCCAGCCAATACAGCAGACCTTCAGACTCACTGCCAGCCTGACCAACAGTGGTAAGTTTGTGCCCCCTGCCCTGTACTGCACCCCCTATGCTGCATTCTGCCCCCTGCCCTGTGTCCCCTATGCTGCACTATGTGTGCCCCCTGCCCTGTACTGTACCCCCTATGCTGTATTCTGCCCCCTGCCCTGTACTGTACCCCCTATGCTGCACTATGTGTGCCCCCTGCCCTGTACTGTGTCCCCTATGCTGTATTCTGCCCCCTGCCCTGTACTGTGTCCCCTATGCTGCACTATGTGTGCCCCCTGCCCTGTACTGTACCCCCTATGCTGCATTGTGCCCTCTATGCTGTATTATGCGTGCCCCCTGCCCCCTATGCAGTATTTTGCCCCCTGCCCTGTACTGTGCCCCCCATGCTACACAGTGTGTGCCTCCTGCCCTGTACTGTACCCCCTATAATGCACTGTGGCCCCTCTGCTGCACTGTGTGTGCCCCCTGCCTTGTACTGTGCCACCTATGCTGCACTGTGTGTGCCCCCTGCACTGTGTGTGCCCCTGCCTTGTACTGTGTCCCCTATGCTGCACTATGTGTGCCCCCTGCCCTGTACTCCCTGTGCTGTATTGTGCCCTCCATGCTGCCCTGTACCCCATGCTGTATTTTTCCCCCTGCCCTGTACTGTGCCCCCATGCCACACAGTGTGTGCCTCCTATCCTGTACTGTACTCCTTGCCCTGTACTGTGCCCCATATGCTGCCATGTGCCCCATATGCTGTACTGTGTGTGTGTCCCCCCCCAGCCTATACTGTGTGCCCCTGCACTGTACTGTACCCCCTATGCTGTATCTTGCCCCCTGCTTTGTACTGTGCCCCCCATGCTGCACAGTGTGTGCCTCCTATCCTGTACTGTACTCCTTGCCCTGTACTGTGCCCCGTATGCTGCCATGTGCCCCATATGCTGTACTGTGCGCCTTCCCCCCCCCCCCCCGAGGCCTGTACTGTGTGCCCCTGCACTGTACTGTACCCCTGTGCTGTATTTTTCTCCCTGCCCTGTACTGTGTCCCCCATGCTACACAGTGTGTGCCTCCTGCCCTGTACTGTACGCCCTATAATGCACTGTGCCCGCTATGCTGTCCTGTGCCCCTGCCTTGTACTGTGCCCCCCTGCCCTGTGAACTCTCCCTTACATATGCACATATAGGATGCCAGGATAGTCATGAAGGGGGGGCACCATACAAAATTTTGCTGTGGGGCCCAGTCAGTTCTAGCTACGCCCCTGATGCCAGCCATGGGTTGTACATAAACTAATAACAGGAAAAACAAAAAAAAAATATTTTACAGGAGGGTCAACTACAGACACTCCAAAACTATTTTTTTAGGAGGGTCAACTTCGGACACTCCAAAACAAATTTTTGGGAGGCTCACCTACAGACATTTGACTGCAATCTCATTCTGACCAAGGCATTGGTGGTGTCACTGCCATGCTGTGTCAGGCTAAATTTTTGGGTGCTTCACCTGCCACCTGAGTCTAACTTGGTCACTATGGGTTCACTGCCATGCTGTGTCAGGCTACATTTTTGGGTGGTTCACCTGCTACCTCAATCTAACTTGGTCACTTGTTGGTGTCACTACGCTGTCACCATGCTGTGTCAGGCTTATGCCTGCGTCGTGGGGCAGGGGATAGCACAGCAGTGCCAGCATGAGCAGTGGTGTCACCTGCAGGCGGTGATGGAGCTTCGTTGCATCTAGTTGGGTGCTTTCCTAACATGTGCCAGCACATGTGCCTTGCCCATCTTGGTCTGGATCAGCACAATTGCCTTGAGGGTCACCACCAGGCTGTTGCCCAGAATTATGCATAATGGTACGATTAGGCAGCCTCAGAGGCATCCATGCATGCTGCCCCTGCTGTTTCCTGTCCATTTCCGTGGTGTTTCCATCATTTTCTGAGGTTTCCAGGTTTTCACCCAGCTTTCCCTAGGCAGAGCCCCGGTTCCCTGCAAAAAATGCTCGAGTCTCCCATTGACTTCAATGGGGTTCGTTATTCGAAACGAGCACCCGAGCATCGGGAAAAATTTGATTCGAATAACGAGCACCCGAGCATTTTAGTGCTCGCTCATCTCTATTTGCTAACTATTACCGAAATTTTATAAAAAAATTTTCGGTAATTGTTAAGCCACTCACCGATCTTACGGGGAAAGGGGCTGATTTAGTTAACTGGTCCTCAGGGACTATGGAGGCCTTTGAATCGCTCAAAAAGTGCTTCATTGATGCTCCAGTCTTGGCTCAACTTGACCAAGAAAGGCCTTTTGTAGTTGAAGTGGATGGAGTAGGGGCAGTACTCTCCCAGGGCTTATACACTTTCACTAATCTGAGACCCTGTGCTTTTTTCTCAAGTAAATTTTCTCCAGCTAAGAGAAATTACGATATTGGGAATCGTGAGTTGCACGTGATCAAATGGGCTTTTGAAGAATGGTGTCATTTTTTGGAAGGGGCTTTACATCAGGTTACTGTTCTCACTGATCATAAAAATGTGATGTTTTTGGAATCCGCCAGATGCCCAGACAGGCTAGATGGGCTTTGTTTTTTACTTGTTTTAATTTCTGTATTACTTTCAGGCCGGGAAATAAAAATATTAAGGCAGATGCCTTATCCCGGAGTTTTCATGCTTTTCAGTCTGGTAGATATTGCTGGTAGATATTATAGTGGCTGCTACTTCATCTGACCTGACCACCGAGATTTCCGCGGGACAATACCTGTCTCCACTTGAATCCCCTAAAGATAAGTTTTTTGTCCCTGCTCATTTGCATCTCCGGCTTCTGGGTGAGTGTCATAACTCTGCATTAAGTGGTCATCCCGGCATTAATTCCACCAAAGAGCTTGTCTCAAGGTTTTATTGGTGGCCTACATTATCTAGAGATCCAAGCTTACGTGTCCTCCTGTGAGGTTTGTGCTAGGTCCAAGAATCCTAAGACACGTCCGGCGGGTGAGTTGCATCCTCTACCCGTTCCTAGTAGGCCATGGTCTCGCGTGTCTATGGATTTCTTCACTGATTTACCATGTTCTGAGGGCAAGACGGTGGTGTGGGTAGTGTGGACAGGTTCAGCATGATGTGCCATTTTATTCCCCTACCAAAACTGCCTAATGCTAAGACGTTGGCCTCTCTGTGCGTCCATCATATTGTTAGGCTACATGGTGTTCCAGAAAACATTGTATCTGACAGAGGCGTTCAGTTTGTTTCCAAATTCTGGAGGGCTTTTTGTCACAAATTTAATATCTCCCTGTCGTTCTCGTCGGCCTTCCATCCGGAAACCAACAGTCAAACTGAACGCCTAAATCAGTCTCTGGAGCAATATTTAAGATTTTATGTTTCTGATAATCAACACCAGTGGATAAAATATCTGTCTGTGTCTGAGTTCGCCATTAATAATCAAGTGAATTAGTCTACCGGTATGTCTCCTTTTCTTTGTAATCTGGGGTTTCATCTGGGGATTCTGTTCCTTTTCGCCGTCTGCCTCCTTGGTCCCGGAGGCTAACCTCGTTGTCAAAGAACTGTGCACAGTCTGGGCCCAGGTTCAGTCGAACCTGAAGAAAGCCCAGGAGGTTCAGAAGTCTAAAGCGAACAAAAGACGTTCTCAAGGTATTGATTTTAAAGTGAGTGACAGGGTATGGTAGTCCACTAAGAATTTACGCATGAAGGTACCATTGAATAAATTTGCTCCTCGGTTCATTGGGCCTTATATGATAACTCATATTATTAACCCAGTGTCCTTTAAATTGCGTTTGCCTAATTTCTTCCGGATCCACAATGTGTTCGATAAATCTGTGCATGTATTGATTGCTGGATCTGGAGTTCAGAATCAGTGAACTGGGTTTTGCTTTTCTTTATGGAGAATAAAGGAACAGCTGGACAGAATTTTTAACTTATTTGAAGAAGAGACTTATTTTTGGTGGTAATGTTCTTCAAATTAGGGAGTCTATTCTCTTGTGTTATGGCTTCCTATGGCCATGGAATTTGTAAAGTCTAATATAATACATATTTATATACCCATACAGAGGACATTTATCAATATACACCACAATAGTGGCGTAAAAAAGTCACAAATTATGGTGCATGCCATAGTTGTACTATAATTTATGACTTTTAGAGGATCTTGCTACTTTTCAAAAGTTGCGGGAAAAGGGCAGGCCTTAGAGGGAGGGTAAAGGCTTAGCACAGCCTGGCCCACCTAATTTACTATAACTTACGTCAGAAGCTGGTAAAAGTTATAGCACAAGTCAAGATTTGAGTTTCTGGTGCTTAAAGCAAAGACAGACTTAAAACCACCACAAATGATAAATTACTGCCTCTGATTCTACACGTTAACATGTCTTGATTTTGTCATGACAAATTATTCAGCCTGAAACATATGTTAATAAATGGACGGCTCAAGCTGTCTGGCAGGTGTCAGCAGGTAGGTACGTTGCTGTCTTAGTCTATTAAACTTTTATAGCAGAGACAGTAGTTTAGCAGCTCACATAATCTTGGGTGTCTTGGTGTGGCTATATATAATACTAGCTGAAGGACCCGGCTTCGCCCGGGTATATTTAATTTATTTCATTTACTGTTTGTGTGTGTGTGTCGATAAAAGATATCGAGAGTGACCTCTACAGTGCCCGCCCCTTTAACAGTGACCTCTACAGCAGCCCGCCCCTGTAACAGTGACCTCTACAGCAGCCCGCCCCTTTAACAGTGACCTCTACAGCAGCCCGTCCCTTTAGCAGTGACCTTTACAGCAGCCCGCCCCTTAAACAGTGACCCTACAGCAGCCCGCCCCTTAAACAGTGGCCTCTACAGCTGCCCACCCCTTTAACAGTGACTTCTACAGCAGCCCACCCCTTTAACAGTGACTTCTACAGCTGCCTGCCCCTTTAACAGTGACCTCTACAGCAGCCCGCCCCTTTAACAGTGACCTCTACAGCTGCCCACCCCTTTAACAGTGACCTCTACAGCAGCCTGCCCTTTAACAGTGACCACAACAGCTGCCCGCCCCTTTAACAGTGACCTCTACAGCTGCCCCGCCCCTTTAACAGTGACCTTTACAGCAGCCCGCCCCTTTAACAGTGACCTCTACAGCTGCCCGCCCCTTTAACAGTGACCTCTACAGCAGCCCGCCCCTTTAACAGTGACCTCTACAGCAGCCTCCCCTTTAACAGTGACCTCTACAGCAGCCCTCCCCTTTAACAGTGACCTCTACAGCATCCCACCCCTTTAACTGTGACCTTCACAGCAGCTAGAGTGGCCACTGTCTTCACTCCTGAAAGCCAGACCTCACCGGCCATTCCCCCAAAAGTGAAACAGCGCCCCCAGTTCCCATGAAGACACACCACTAAACATGAGGCCACGCCCCCTGGCTCCATGAAGACACGGAGGAGAAGCTGTCTAAGTGTGAGCTACTGAAAGGGTCGACATCACTGTGTCTGTCCAGGCACTGCGTTGGACGGAGAACAGGTAGCCAGAAAACTGGACTGTCCAGCCTAAAGCCGGACATCTGGCCACCCTAACATCAGCCTGCGCCTAGGGTGGCTAGAGGTCTTGTTGTAGGCTGGACAGTCTGGCTTTCAGACTCCCTGTCATGCGCAGGGCCTGGATGGACACAGGGATGTCCTTTTGAACAGCTCACTCTCAGCAGCAGCACTGTGCAGTCTGAGCAATGAGCTGCAGGGAGAAAGTCACCCTCCCACCCACCACTGTAGCTAAAAGAAGGTGATTTTTACCTATATTTTTAATCCCGGTCAAATGCGGCATGGAAGG
The DNA here is from genome assembly GCA_900303285.1 of Rhinella marina. Lineage (NCBI taxonomy): Eukaryota > Metazoa > Chordata > Amphibia > Anura > Bufonidae > Rhinella > Rhinella marina. Next base: position 8,111 of record ONZH01027524.1, read on the forward strand.
GGCATGGCCTGACTGAGTCAAGGGCGTGGCTTAGTGGGATCTGGGGGTGGGGCTTTTAAGTCCTTTTTTTGACGGTGGCCTGAATTACAGGTCGATGTCATAGTAATTTAGGAGGAAGGTGGGTAGCAGTGGAAGAATACATCTTTTATTACTACTGAACAGTAAATATGTGAAACTTACATTATATGAGGTAATGATTGATGATGAATTAGTCTAAAACATAAGTTATATTTATGGTAACCGAAATACCCCTTTACCATTGTCATCCACAGTGCACTGCCTCTTTAATGCAGACCTACAGCAGTGAACTGGCTAGGTTGTCATAGAAACCTGGTGTGTGGAGACTGCCTGTGAGCTTCTATTGGCTGATAAGGGTCATGTGACCAGGCTACTATTGGCTAATGCATTTTTTGGGAATATCTCAGGAACGGTACGTCCTGGAGAGCTGAAAACTGTTCTAAAACCTTCCCGGACACCTGATGTACATGTGTGCCAAATTTTGTGATTGTAGCTGCAGCGGTGCGGATTCCTTTAGCGGACATACACACACACACACACACACATATACTCAGCTTTATATTAGATTTGTAGGAGCTAGATATATGTAAGATATTGTTTAGTGATTCAGCAGGACATTATTATTTTATTATGTTTTTGGGTAAGTTATGGGGAAAAGTATTCTCACCAAACATGAAAAACACTTAAAGAAATATAATTAAATGACCCTTGGGACAGTCTCAGTATAAGTCTAGTCAAGTCATCAGAATCCATCCTGATTTCTGTAGAAAACCAGGTTAAGCCAATGTGCAGCTAAGTGTAACTGTCATTCTTTTTTTTAATTTATGTAATATCTGTGTATGGGCATCGACACTGACCATTTTTGTAATATACTTTAATTAATTTAAATAATAAATTTCAATTAGAAAAATGGCTTTAAATTGGCCCATTTTAATCCTTAGCAACGCTCCTCTGTCTTCTGTTTACATAACACAGCCAGAGTTAAGCAAGTCTCTACTGTTATGTAAACAGAAGCCAGAGGAGCGTTTTCCAAGAATTAAAATGGGTCACTTTAAAGCCAGGGGTATTACAGCATTATGAAAACCATACTCAATGGCCTGCCAATAGTTCAAACAATAAAAGATCTTATACTCATCTCAACGATCCCCTGCCGCTGCCATTACAGCATTATCTGGGTTCCTGTTGCGTTCTAATTCCTACCCCTATATGCGACAGGAAATGGCTGGAAACATCACTCAGCCAATCACTGACTAAAGTTATGACAGTGAAGGCAATTCTGAACACTTTAATTTTGATTATTTTAATTTTTATCTTTTACTTTGCATCATTGATTTACATAATAAACTAATGGCTTGAAATTCAATGATGACAATTCAGTGGTGCTTGGTGTGACAGTGATTCTAAAGCCCCATTCACTTTTCTAATTTGCATTTGTCAGAAAAAGTGAGCTTTATGGGAACTTCAATAAATAAAAGATAATAGTCAGAAAAGCGTTCATAGAATATTACAGTCTCTTTGAAGAGATACAGACCCTCCCAGAGGCTAGAAACTGACAGACAGGCTGCGTATTGAGTCTTACCTTTTTGTATAGATTTGATATGCTGCCATATGTAGGCCACCAGCAGTAAAATAGAGTTGTCATTAAATTTTCCAACCTCTAATGAAAATGAGATCACCCTGCTGGCACTGCCCCAGTCTACACATCAAATCTGGAAACTTAGCTGTATGAAATGCATATTTTGTGCAAATATGAACTGGGACATAAAATGTCCATGTTTTATATGAATAGTTATAGAACAATTAAAAGAAAACATATTTAAATATCAAAGAAAACAAGGGGAATTTCAGTCAGCACATCCCAGTGCGCAGGTGCACATTGCTATGGCTAAATGCACAAGGAAAGGAAAATACATACAAAGCAACAGCACACTGCTAACCAGATAAAGCACAAAATGCCATAGAGATATGAAGTATTCTGGAGCTAATGCTATGCTTGTTTAGTAAATTAGAGATTCTTGGCAAATTTATTTTGAACAAAATTATCTGGCCCCGTCCACCAAATCGTCAAGGTGATCTCTGTAGAACGGGAACCTAACACTATTTCCTACCTGTTATGTGCCAACCTTGGCTTCCGTATAATCAGGGGGTGTATGGTTCCACATGCATGCTGGGTCCCTTCTGCATTTTGCCATTTATGGTGCTTCAAAGGCCTCCACTAATACAAGGATGCAGGTACCAAGCATGCATGCTGAGTCCACTCGGCTTTATAGTTACACTAATTAAAATCAGCCTATGGGGCAGACGGGGCTAGTCAGGAGTGCATGACCAAATGGAGTAGCCACACCTCCAGTACAAACTTACAAAGAAAACAAGGGGAATTTCAGTCAGCACGTCCCAGTGCACAGGTGCACGTTGCTATGGCTAAATGCACAAGGAAAGGAAAATACATACAATGCAACAGCACACTGCTAACCAGATAAAGCACAAAATGCCATAGAGATATGAAGTATTCTGGAGCTAATGCTATGCTTGTTTAGTAAATTAGAGATTCTTGGCAAATATATTTTGTACAAAATTATCTGGGCCCTTGACGATTTGGTGGACGGGCCCAGATAATTTTGTACAAAATTAAACCTAAAAAAAGAAAAACAATTTCTAAAAAAAAACTATTGTAATAAGTCTAAGTGTAATAAGTGTCAAGTAAAAAAACATTGCAAAAATTATTTTGGTAGTCAAACAAATAAAAAAGTTAGGGTCACTAAACCACCACATGCATAAAATCACATAAAGTTGCCTGAACATTCAGGCCTTTTTTTAGGCCCCATCATGAAAGGATTAACACAAATTTTTTATTTAAAAAATAGGTCATTTTCTCATGACATATTCCATTTAAAAAGGCTAACAAGCGATTAAGCTCAAATACTTAGGCTGAGTTTACACTTCAGTTATAAAATAACTGATCAAATAACTGAAGTATGAACTCAGCCTTAGGGCTCATGCACACGACTGTATGTATCCTTGTGACATCCGTATTGAAACTTTTTTTTTTTGCGGATCCGTAATAACAATACCTATCCTTGTCTACAAAACAGACAAGAGTACAACATGTTCTACCTTCTTTGCAGAACAGCAATGCGGATATACGGAAATGGAATGCACATAGAGTCATTTCTTTTTTTATTTGCTGACCCTTTGAAGTAAATGGTTCTGCATAATGGCTGCAAAAAAAAAAAAAACGGAATGGACACGGAAAAAAATATGTTTGTGTTCATGAGCTCTTACCTGTAGACAAACAAAACTTGGATCAAAACAGTGAAATGATTTTGCAGCTAAAAAAACTCATTTCTGAAAATCTGAGCTTAATAGGAGTAAAAGCAAGTCATGAGTTTATAATTAATGTCTGAGTGGATGTAAGGATCAGTTGATGGCTCCTCACTTAAAACTCCATTATAACTAAATCCCCAAGAGACATGAAATCAATATTTCCAAACATAAATAAGGAATAACTAAATTTATTCATTTAAAAATGAAAAGTGCATAACACCTTTAACCTACTTGTTTAAGGTGAGATTGTATTCTGCAACTTAGATTTATGTGAGAGAGAGAGCGAGAAGACTCTGCTATACAGTAAGTGGTGCATGTGATTTTAAAGAACCTGTACAATAAGAATACAATAGGTGGTATGTGGCAGTCATATGCAGGACAGAATTTACAGCTCAAGCTCTCAGCTGTGATGTTCCTCTATTGTTAACTTACCAATATAATGTTTGTACTATATAGATTAACCCCTTGACGTCAGCCATACGGCTATATACTTCCTATCTGCACATACCCCGTGCAGATAGCACGTATATAAACGTTCTGGCTCCTCTTTAATCCAAGCGCTGCAAGAGCATTGCAAAGTATAATAAAGCCATCAGCCCCACTGGATCTTCAAGATCCAAGTGGGACTTGATAAAAAAAAGTGTGGAAATAAAAAAAGTAAAAAATAAATAAATAAATAGCCTTTTCCCATACGCTCATTTATAAAAGATTAAAAAATTTTTTTTAAAACTACCCATAATTGGTATTGCCACATCCGTAATGATGTGATCTATAACATGATTATGGTATTAATGGCAGAATTGCTGTTGTTTTGCCTCACCTCCCCAAAAAAATAAATACAAAATTGATCAAAAAATAATATGCATCCCAAAAATGATACCAATAAAACTACAGCCCATCCCCCAAAAATAAACCCTCATATAACTATGTTTACGGAAAAATAAAAAAGTTATGGGTGTTAGATTTTGGTGTTGCAAAAAAAAAAAATTAATAAAAAGTGATTTTATGATATAAAAGTGGGAGAACATAAATAAAACAATATCAATTTGGTATCACCATAACCGTATCAACCCACAGAATAAAATGATCTTATCAAATATACCACATGGAGAACCCCATAAAAAATAAAAATAAAAAACACTGGCAGAATTGCAAAATTAGCCCACTTCACCTCATAAAAAATTAAATAAAAAGCAATCAAAATGTCATATGTACCCAAAAATGGTATCAATAAAAACTACAGCCCATCCCGCAAATAATGAGCCCCCACACAGCTCAGTCAGCAAAAAAATAAAAAATAAAAATCTATGGCCCTTAAAATCTATTTCAGCAAATTCTGTTAGAAAATGCAGATGTCGCTCCTTTCCATTTGAATTCTGCCCTTTGCTCATACAGCAGTTTACGACCACGTATGGGGTGTTGCCATATTTAGGAAAAAATGGGTAACAAATTATGAGGTACATTTTCTCCTGTTATCACCTGCTAACGTTAAAGATTTTGGCTTAAGCGACTTTTTCTTGTAAAAAATATAATTTTTCATTTTCACAGCTATGTGTTTCTAAATATTATGAAACATCTCTGAGGTAAAAGTGGATAGTAAACCCCTCATTAAATTCTTTGAGAGGTGTAGTTCCAAAATGGAGTCACTTTTGGGGGGTTTCTTCTGTAGGGGTGCCTTAATGTGCCTTCCAATATGACACAACACCAATAAACCATTCCAGCAAAATCTGCCCTCCAAAATTTATATGGTGCTCCTTTCCTTCTCAGAAGTACCGTGTGCCTATAAAGCTGTTTACAAACATAAATGGGGTGTTTCCGTAAACTGCAGAATCAGGGTAATAAATATTGAGCTTCGTTTTGCTTTCAACCCTTGATATGTTATAGGAAAAATTGTATTAAAATTAAAAATCTGCACAAAAACTGAAAATTATAAATTTCACCTCCATTTTCCTTTAATTCTTGTGAAACACCTTAAAGGTTAACATAGTTTGTAAAACCAGTTTAGAATACTTTTAGGGGTGTAGTTTCTAAAATGGGGTCATTTATGGGTGTTTTTTTATTATGTAAGGTCCTCAAAGTGACTTCAGAACTGAATTGGTCCTTGAAAAAGTCGGTTTTGAGAATTTGGTAGAAAATTTGAAAAATTGCTTCTTAAATTCTGAGCCTTCTAACGTCCTAAAAAAATAAACTTTAAAGGGTTATTCCCATCTTGGACAATGGGGGCATATCTCTAGGATGCGCGGCCCACTGGGTATGCGGGGCCCAGCTCCCATTCATTTGTATAGAGCCGACGGAAATAGCCAAGCGAGCGCTCGGCTATTTTCGGCGGCCCCATACAGATGAATGGAGGGTTGCCACCGTTGCGCCGTGTGCCCTCCTTCACTTTCAGGGCCCCATTCTCGATATAGGTGCGGGTTCCAGCGATATGCCCCCATTGTCCAAGATGGGAATAACCCTTTAGTTTTCAAAATGATGCCAACATAAAGTAGACATATGGGGAATGTTAAGTAAAAACTATTTAATGAGGTACCACTATCTGCCTGCGAGGCGTAGAAATTCAAATTTAGAAAATTATATTTTTTTCCAAATTTTCTGTAAATTTGGGATGTTTTTATAATATAAAGGTAAAACTTATCAACCCAAATTTACCCCTAACATCAAGTACAAGATGTCACGAGAAAACAATCTCAGAATGCCTTTGATAAATAAAAGAGTTCCAAAGTTATTAACATATAAAGTGACACATGTCAGATATGCAAAATTTAGCCTGGTCACCAAGGTAAAAAATAGCTTGGTCTTGAAAGGGTTAATAATAATAATTTCAGTAATTTAAATTTCTGGCGGCAAGTTATCATGCTGCCTAATATTTAAAAAAAAAATTATCAGAAAATTAACTACTGTTTAAAGGGTGTTCTCTGGAAATTATTTAAAATAGCTGCAAGCAACCAGTCCTAGAATGTGAGTAGGACTGGTTGCCTCCACTTACAGAGCTACCTAGAGGGTAAGGACATGGAGCCTCACTACGAACTATGCTCTGGAACTTGCATATACTCACATTGGTGAGTGTTCCTGTCAGACTACTCAGCCATGTTGGCATATCATAGGCAAGATAGCATCATTAACAATCTCTGAGTCTCTCTGATCAATCCCATTAAGAGGGGCTAATTAAAATATTGGGCAAATAACCTCAAAGTGTACCTTTAGGAGAGAAACACTTCCATCTTTTCAAAATAATCAAATATGACAGATGATATTGCATCAGTTGAAGATATTGTGTCAGTTTAGATTAAAACGTAACTTTTATTGGTATGCTTTAACCCCTTAGTGACCAAACACATTTTTTTAAAATCGCATTTCAAGATATATAACTTTTTTGTTTTTTCATCAATGTACTTGTATGTAGTCTTATTTTTGCTGGACAAATTATAGTTTTTAATGCACCATTTTGGTTACATGTAATGATTGATTAAAGCCAGCTGTTGAACTAAAACCCCCTTTGTTTACATCAGTAGAAAGGCATATTAGAAAAAGAGGATAATTTGCATCCCCATAAAAAACATTAAAAAGGACCAGATTCAGCTCCAAATGGTCGTGCCATCTCTAAATCACTGTCTAGAAGTGGTGCTAAATCCTCAAACCAGATATTGTCAGAGCACCCACCCCGACAAGGGCAACCCCTGAAGCTACTTTCACATCTGCCGAACTATGATCCGAATCTGCCAGACACAAACCGCAGCATTCCAGTTGCATCCAGCACTGCTGGATCTGGAGAATTCCGGCAGGCATTTATCTGCCAGAACAGCCTGCCGAAGTACATGCCGCAGATGTGAAAGTAGCCTCTCTTGCACTAGAACCTATTCACTAAGCCTTTCTATCTGGCCCTGCATGCTTTCTTCTCTGACACATTTCTCTTCTATGCTTGCATCAGTTTGCTCTGTTATTCATACCTACCTCCCCACCCAACCAGATTTGGCTTGAAAAAGGTTTCAAACCAGACTGAAACATTGTATAATAGAATCTGGAAACACTTTGGGGGAGATTTATCAAAACTGATGCAAAGGAAAACTGGTCTAGTTGCCTATAGCAACCAATCAGATTCCACCCTTCATCTTTCAGAGCTCCTTTGGAAAATGAAAGGAGGAATCTGATTGGTTGCTATGGGCAAATAAGCCCAAAGTGCTTTGCACCAGCCTTCATAAATCTCCCCATTTATGTCTTCATGCTGAGACGTTTTGCCTATCTGACACTGTTACACGGAACTTTTGATTTGTCCTGAGTAAATAAATTAGTTAGATTTATTCTACGTTCCAAGAAGAATGTCACAAATTTCTCCATGTGATATTCAGACTGAAGAGGCCTTCTGCAAGCACCTATCGGACTTTAGAATATAGCCAAGCGAGTGAGAAATTGCGGTCACCTCTCAACCTTTCCTTTGGGACCACTGGATATAGCTATGCCAGCACACAGCTGTTTTCAGAACTCCCACAGCAGTGAACAGAGGGTGGCCACACTTGCGCAGCTACTCCCCCTTCAGTTCGGGAGCCTCGTTCTGGAGATAGGAGCCAGTCCCAAGGGACGGACCCGCAGCTATCTGACATGGTTACTTGGTGTACAGTAGGTGAAAAAAGACACAAGTCCATCAAAATCATGTTCCTGCTGTGACCACGTCCTGAGGTAGACTATTCCACAGTTTTACAGTTCTTGCGTTAAAGAATCTGGTTGCCCCTGGAGACTGAACATTTTCTTCCCCAGACAGAGGCAGGACCCGCTTTTATTTTGAGCCATAATTTTTATATTTGTACAAGTTAATTATGCCCCCCTTTAGAGGCCTCATCTCAAGACTAAGTACAGTGATCCCTCAAGATAAAATGGTCTCAGGATCAGGGGCGGTCTTGGGCACCACGCATCCTATGCATTTGCATAGGGCCCCCGACGTCCAAGGGGGCCCCACGCTCCGCTCTTGTGCCGGTGCCCAAGACCGCCCGCCCAGCTGTCACTTACTGCATTTGTCCGAATGTGTATGCAGTAAGTGACAGCTGGGCGGGCGGGCGGGGGGGGGGTTGCGTGTCATTGGGGGGGGGGGGGGCGTGTCATCAGAGGGTGTGTCATCAGGGGCGTGACGCGTCTGGAGGGGGGCCCGGACATAACTTCGCTTAGGGCCCCAGAAATGCCAAGACCGCCCCTGCTCAGGATACAATATTTTCAACATACAAAGGTCTTTTCTGACCCATCGTAAGTTAAAACTAGACTCAACATACAATGACTCAGACCCAGATCCAACCAATCAAGGTCACTTCTCTGGTAAAATAACTGTATTAGTTACTAGTTATCAGCTATTCCTGACTGGTAAGGACTTGTCTTATCTGTCTTAGTTATCTGCTTATTTTTCTTAAATCCTTATTTTCTCTTATCTTGGATGACATTTTGGGGCCTTGGAACCGATTACTCAACTTACGTATAATGGTTTCAACATACAATGGTCTTCCTGGAGCCAATTATTATTGTATCTTGAGGAACCACTGTACATTTAATTCTTTTAATCATTCCTCATAATTAAGACCCCCTATGCCCCTTTTCGGTTTGGTTGCTCTTCTTTGGACTTTTTCCGGTATGCATACCCACTTTACTTGCTATACCACATTTCTTTAATGTAACATCACTCTGCTAAACAGTCCCCTCTGATTTATGTATGCCCAGGCTGCCTGTGACACAGCAACCCCCTCACACATTTCTTGAGCTACAAATAGAAAGTTATATAAACAAATGCAAATCAAATTTAAAACATGACATGAAAGTCAATAAAATCAATACAATATTATATTGTCTTATTATATAAGAATATCCCATACAATGTAAGACAATATACCATGTTTAGTGCAAAATATATCACTCTCTCACACACATATATGAGGTAAGAGATAACATACTCAATAATGAAAGCACCTATTATATCTGTGAAAGAGGGATGAGGAATCATTGATTAATCTTCACACTGTCTCTTCTTGTGCAACATGATCTTCAGTGAGTAAGAAAAAAATTAACATTTCAATATTTCAAGTCTTTGTACTTGTTACTGACTTAACTCGTCAAAATATCCCTTTCTTTATTTAATCAACCTTTAATGCAGTGCCAGGTTCCATGGAGCGTTGTTTTTAAGTGCCACCTCATGCTAGGAGGTAGACTGGGGAAGGGTTGATCGGGGCTTTCCTAAAGTACATTTTTTTTCTTAACCCTTTAACTTCATACATACAGTGCCTGTTCTAATCTATCACACTGCCTCGCAGACCTCTGTCTGTGTATTTATGCTGCACATTATAATTAATGAACAGTCATTGTAATGCCTGTAGATTATAGTCTCTTTCCTTCCCTTCTTGCAGTATAAGCCCTAAATGGCAGAACCGCAACTGGACGACGGTCCCTACTCTACTAAAAATGCAGAGACAGACAAACATAATAGAAGCATTGTGCAAAAATGAGAGAACCAGATCGTCAATGAAGTGCCAAAAATGAGAGACAAAGGATGGTCAAGAGGCAAGCCAGGGTCAGAAGCAAGATATCAAACGGCAATCAGGAACAGGAACCAAGAATAAGCTAGCGAAGCCAAAGATTATCACTGGCAATGGGTCCATAACAATAAGGGATTTAAATAGAGATCCAGGGTCCAGGACCAGAACCTGATTGGTCCGGTGACCTGACTCTCCATAGGTAAACACACAACCAAAAGGTAATAGGACGAAGGGCTGTCATTCAGCCTGCCTATCTACCCCAGCACACGCAGATGGTGGGGAAAAGCAGAGCATTGTGCTCTGTCCCTAAGGATGCAGATTCATGACTTGGGGCGTGGCTCAGGAGCCCATCTCACCTGGCGCCACCGTGCCGAAGAGCGCGCCACTGGAGTCCGGACAGGTAAGTGTCTTACAGTCATGTTATCACATACAGTTGTTACTTCTAGTAACTGTTGCAGAGCGGTCTCAAGTTATAAATCTACTGCACTAGGGCAATAAAAGCTTAACTTAACTTTTCTGAACATACGAAATACCAGATACTTTTCTTTATGCCCAAACACCTAGGCACCTTTCCTTATCAGTGGTTGGATAAACTCCGGACTTTCAATACTCAAATTGCTACAGACTATCCAACTGCTTTAAAGATCTATACAGATATATATTTCATCTTGTTTATAACTCAACTCACAGCTATAGCCACTTCAAGAGATCCAATTTAACAGCCTAGGGTGCCACCCCTTCCTGTCTATGGATGCTTCCATCCTGAGTGGCCAGGATCAAACCAAACCAACTCTTTGTATAACCTTATAAACAACAAGCATATTTTTCTTAGCCAAATCTCTTCTCATCATGGTTCTGTAAACATGCAAGTTCTGTGAACTATGATAAAATACCTAAAAATATATACAAAAAATAATATACATAGTAAAGTAAGTAACAATCATTTATGCTGTGAACAAATGAGCAGGCTCCCTATTGACTAGTTCCCAACCTGCCATCTGATCAACCCCCATATAATACAAAGATACTGTAGGTGGTAGTGACAAGATGTCTTACCAAATCAATGTCTTTAGTGGAGCTAACTTCTTTGTTAACTGCCTAGACAGTTTCTAGTCTGATGACCCTTCTAACCCCTCCTAAAGGTCTTCAGCATGCAGTACTCATACACAGTGGCTTCAGACCTCAGGAACACAGCCAGGTACCTTTTACCGCTAACTAACTCAGGGGCGGACTGGGAACTTAAAGTGGCCCTGGAAAGAATACTAAGAGTGGCTCCATTTTGTAGTCAGGTCCAAATTGATGGAAGGCAGGGCCAGCAATACCATATTGTGGCACATTATACCACCACAAAAGAGCCAAATACCACAGTCCATCACAAAATACTGCCAGCAGCACAAAATACATCCCCAAAAACTTTCACTGGCCGGCCGTGAGGAGGGCTCAGACAGCCCCCTGGGCATCAGCCCACAGGGAAATTTCACTGTAAGGTCTATGGCCAATCCATCCCTGAACCAACTACATTATAAGGCATTAAAAAGAAAGAAATACTAAATCAAACCTTGCCACACATTGGCTACTGCTGATAAAAGAGCATTTAAGGACTGTATTTCACTATTCTTTATTTCCATGAGATATGCCCCCATGTTGGTCAAGTCTTCTGTGCTACCCACATAGGGGTCCTGTCCATAAAATGGTAAAATGGCAGCTGATGGAGGGTCATGTGACCAAGAAAATCACTCAGTCCTCTCTATTCAAATACACTGCATCTGCCATCTTCACTGTTGGAAACTAAGTGCTGGTGCAGTATGTTGAATGGAGGTTGTATTATGTGTCTGGTCTTATGGACAGGACCTTTATGTGAACAGCACAGAAGATTTGGTTATGAAATATATCAAATGACACAAAGGCAATATTAGTAAGTGCCATATATGGTAGTCATCTTACATACACATTGGTCAACAGTAGCCAGAAAGTGGCCAACCTCTTTGATGCTCAGTTCTTTTGGGTCATCATTATCTTGAGTTTTCTATATTAATTTGGGTCCTGGTAATGGGATGAGAAATATGTGATACTGTGCTTCAATGTAAGTGTGGATCCCTTTACGTAGGGTGAGATGCAAGCATACTGTAGTTGCCAATAGACCAGAATTTGCAGGAAGTGTCCCAGCAAATTCAGACTTGGGTTGAAAATGAGTGAAACTTATGTAAACCATGCCCATAAGTGGATAGTCCCATTGGGTTTGTGAACCTTTAGCAGGCTAGGGCTTATATGCCCAGAACTTAGCAACTGCAATGTTAGTAAGTATGGCAAGTTGTATGTGGGCATTTGGTAACAGGGGTACAAATGCTCCCTTGTATATACCTCCATTAGCATAACAAGGGTAGAATAGGTTTGCCCATATTTCTAAGGTTCCTTCAAACCAAATAAGCCTGGCATCTGTACATGTTCGCTCAGTGATAAGGCCTGCTGCCTGACTGTATATAAGTCAGATTGTTATAGGTTTGGGTTTGGGTGACAGTAAAGAGTGATCAATTACCAACAATGTATTCAGTATTAACAAAATTAGATTACACATTGGAACAACATACCAAGCAAAATAATCAAAAAATGGTTAACCCCCTATATTGAGCAAAAACTACTCAAATATATATATATATATATATATATATATATAGAACCTACAAATGACAACCATGAGTCCATATAGCTCAAAAATATATATGTTTTCCTATACAGATAATAAATAGTTAATTAAAAAAGGTCAATAGAGACAAAGAGTCCAAACAGTCCAAAGGTATGGCTCTCCTCACATCACAACACCCCTCAATGGTACAGCAATTGAACAATGTTAATAGCCTATATATACTGATGTACAATTAACCATAACATGCTAATGCAAAAATTATCAAGTGTATAACAGGATAGGAAAATATACTTCCAAGTGGAATAATAGACAAATTCAGAATGTATCACATACCGGAGAAGAGTGGAGTGTAGGAGAGCCACACACCCCAATGCACGTTTCGGTCCACGCCTTCCTCTGGAGGTACTAATGTATTCAGTATGTAGAATATGAGCACTTTTGTTGGTTTCATATCTCAAGCATTATTATTTACAAACATATGTGAAAATAGAGAACAGACTTCTTTTCAAAATCTGTTTTAGAATCTGACCTGCATAAAACTGGACCTCCCTTTAAACTTCCCCGTGGACTAATTCTGCTGTGATAAACTACATAAATAATGTACCCAGATGTTAGGCATTATTACAGTCTATAAGCAGCTCCACAATGTTTTAGAATACATTATATATGTAGCAAACATCCCCTTTGGACTAATTCTGTAGTGATAAAGTTCATCAATAATTTAATCAGTTTCTTTGCATTAATCCAAGCTATAAGCAGCTTCATAATGTTATATAATATGTTATATTATGTAGCAAGCATTGACCTAAAAGCTATAGAGTTAAATGTGTACAAATTGAGCTAATAATCCAATAAACTGTCTGTGTTTTGCCTGCATGCAACACCTGCTTTGCTTTCAGTGTCTGGATTCGATTCAATTACAGTTTAGATGAAATGAACTGTTTAAATACAACGTTTCAATCTATGTGTTACTGAGAAAAGAAGGATCATTAAGAAAAACTCATTGAGGCACAGAAAAAAAAATGATATGTGCTGCCAGCAATTCTACTGCCAAACAGCAGCCATGAAAAATCTGTCACAGTATATCAAACAGCCAACAGTAGAGGGCGCTTAAGTAAATGTGCTGGGGAACAGCAGAAACATCAAGAGCTAGAAGGATATTGTAATGGTGCAACGGCAGTTTAGAATACAGAATACATAAAATATCACTATAAAAATATGGATGGTATTTGACCCCTTCACACTATTTGATGAGTATACTCGTCATGGAGCACTGCTATTTAGCGCTCCATGACAAGTATACTGGTCATGGCATTAAACTGTCACCATGTCTGCTGACATGGTGACATCACTGAGACCCTGGCAGTTACATACAGCCAGGGGTCTCAGCTAGCCAGCCCGAGACCAATGAGGGCGCTCCTGGGCCAGCGATCGCTCTGATTGGCTAGTCTGTACAGACTAGCCAATCAGAGCATCCTAATTCCGTCTGATAGGATCTGATCCCCACTGTCCGAGACTGCGAGGATCAGATCCTGCAAAAAGTATTAAAAGTATTAAAAGTAGTTCCCCCCCCCTCAGGATGGCCGGCGGTAGTCTCCCCCCCCCCTCCTCTATGAAAATCAGGATGGCCGAGCGTATGCAAGCAGAGTGTCAACTGTAACACTCAGCTGACACTTTGCTTGAAGCGGCAGACATCGGTGCTGGCAGCGATGTCAGCCGTTTAACCCCTTCCATGCCGCGGTCCATAGGGACCTCCCTCCTCCATCGGGATGCTGCTCTGCTGTGGCAGCGTCCCGATGGTTACCATGGCAACTGGACGCTTTCACACTTGCCATGGTATAGCCTGATCAGGCTTACTATGAATGAAAATACACTGCAGTACACTATACAGTGTACTGCAATGTATTATACAGCCCTCAGACCCACTGGATCTTCAAGAACCAAGTGGGTCTGAGTAAAAAAAAAAGTGTAAAAGAAAGTGTAAAAAAAAAAGTGTAAAAAAATAAAAAAAAGTTTTAAAAAAGTATTTAAAAAATCCCATTTTTCCCCATATACTCACATTTTTAAATAAAAAAATAAAATACCCTAAACATATTAGGTATTGCCGCGTCCGTAACAACCAGCTCTATGGAGACACTAAAACATGTTTTTTTTTTTAATTAAAAATATTATGTAAAACCTAAATAAATAATAAAAAGTATACATGTTAGGTATCGCCGTGTCCGTAACAACCAGCTCTACAAAAATCTCACATGACCTAACCCCTCAGGTGAACACAGTAAAAATGAATAAATAAAAACTGTGCCAACATTATCAATTTTTGTGTCACCTTGCCCCAAAAAGTGTAATAATGAATGATCAAAAAATCATATGTACCCAAAAATGGTACCAATAAAATGTCAACTCTTCCTGCAAAAAATTAGCCCCTACACACGACGATCGGCAGAAAAATAAAAAAGATATGGCATTCAGAATATGGAGACACAAAAACATAATTTATTATGTAAAACCGAAACAAAGTAGACATATTTTATATAATTGCGTCCATAACAATCTGCTCTATAAAAATAGCACATGATCTAACCTGTCAGATGAACACTGTACAAAAAAAAATAAAAACTGTTCCAGAACAGCCATTTTTGGCGTAATATAAAGCGATCAAAAATCATATGTAACCCAAAATAGTATCAATAACACTGTCAGCTTAGTTTCCAAAATATGGGCACTTTTTGGTTGTTTCTACTGTAGGGGTACATCAGGAGGGCTTCAAATGGGACAGGGTGTCTAAAAACCAGTCCAGCAAAATTTGCCCTCCAAAAGCCATCTGGCGCACCTGCCCTGCCATGCGCCCATACAGTAGTTTACAACCACATGTGGGGTGTTTCTGTAAATCGCAGAACCAGGGTAATAGTGTTTGAGTTTTGTTTGGCTATTAACCCTTGATTGTTACAGGAAAAAATTGATTTAAATGGAAAATCTGCCAAAAAAGTGAAATTTAGAAATGTCATCTGCATTTTCCTTTAAATCTTGTGAAATACTTAAAGGGTTAACAAAGTTTGTAAAATCAGTTTTGAAAACCTTGAGGGGTGTAGTTTCTAAAATGGAGTAATTTATGATGGTTTCTATTATGTAAGCCCCATAAAGTGACTTCAGAACTGAACTGGTCCTTAAAAAAATGGTTTTGGAAAATTTCTTAAAAACTTAAAGAATTGCTTCTAAACTTCTAAGCCTTCTAACGTCCCCCAAAATAAAATTAGATCCATAAAATGATGGCAACATAAAGTAGACATATGGGAAATGTAAAGTAATAACTATTTTGTGATGACTCACTATCTGCCTTAAAAGCAGAGAAATTAAAATTTTGAAAATGACAAATTTTTCAAATTTTTTTGTAAATTAAGGATTTTTTAATAAATAAAGGTGATTTATATTGACTCAAATTTACCACTGTCATGAAGTACAATATGTAACGAGAAAACAATCTCAGAATGGCCTGGATAAGTAAAAGCGTTCCATAGTTATTACCACATAAAGTGACACATGACAGATTTCCAAAATTTGGCATGGTCCTTAAGGTGAAAAATGGCTATGTCATGAAGGGGTTAAAGCTTACATGTGCTTATGCGTTACACAGTGGACATTGGTAAAACGCCTCCTCAAAACAGCCAGGTGCAAACATCTGTATGATTCCTTCAAGTTATTGCTGCTAAAGGTGATTTTTCATGCTATTGGTTCATCGGGTCTACTTAGTTTTTCACACGTTGCTTTTACATTTTGGCTTCATTTTTGTTGAATAAATAATGAAACACTGGAATCTGTGCGTTGTTCATCTGAGGTTGTATTTGTCTGATTCTAAGATCTTCTAAGGACAAGATTTTTTTTTATTATGCCCTGATGCATTCAACCATTGAATTCAAGAAGGCTGTGCTTTGTTTTCTCATGACTATATACTTCACACATTTGAAAACAGTGATTTTTGAGAAATCTCTGCTCAGACAAGAACCTCACTACACACAGAACAAACACAGCAGCAGACACAGCTGTGACTGGGCCTCAAGGGAAAACGGGCTCAATCTGCAAGTCTGCCGAGTGTAGATTCTAAGAATCTATTAGAGTACTTAATCATAAACATGGTTATAGCATTACTCATGAGTTAGCCGTACCTCTAATCCCTGTATGATTTTAGGTGTTCTGTAGAAATTTGTAAGCTTATAATATGGGTTGTTTAGAAAAGGCTACATCTGCATCATTCAATTTCAGTTGAACAAATTACCTTAATAAATGACATTTATCATGTAGACAAAGTTTATGCAAGGCACTTACTTTTATATTGTGATTGTCCATATTGCTTACTTTGCTGGCTTGATTCAATTTTCTGTCACATTATACAATGCTCATATCCATAGGTTATGACCATCATGCAATCCACATTATAGGAAAAGGTGCTGGCCTCCCTGGTGGCCGGGCCCACAGGAGTATGGATAAACCAGTTATTTTTTATATAGTGTGTAAGCACAGCCACCATTGATGGATTGCAGGGTGGTCAGAAACCCTGGATACAACTGTGTATACTTCGATGAAAAAAATTAATCAAGCCAACAAAGGAGGCAATATGGACAATCACAATACATTAGTAAGTATCTTGTATTAAAAGGGTTTTCCCGCGAAAAATAATCTACAGTTTTCAAACCAGCACCTGGATCTGAATACCTTTGTAATTTCATGTAATTAAAAATGTTGTATAGCCAAAGTTATTCAATATAATTTATTTGTATAGCGCCACCTGCCGTTTATTCTTTTTCTTATTTCATTGTCCAGCTCACTTAGAAGTCCGCACATGCTCAGTTTCATTCTTCAACTGCCTACTGAGCTGTGATAGGTAGAGAGCTCCAGCAGAATGGACACACCTCCAGAGCTACAGTAAAAAAGACACTCCCCTGGAGCTGCCAGCTTGATATAAATCTAACAGAGCAATCAATAGGGAGATCTCTGGATCCATGTAAGGTACAAGGCTGGTTCTAGCTTTGTTAGTAAGAGAGTGTCATGTCTACAAAATAAATGCCACTTACTGAAGTGAAACAACCCCTTTTATCACTTACCAAGGGAACCTATGAAATGTAGCTTAAATATTTGAATTGTTTTCTAATTTATTACTATCATGGATGAAAATGTATGTGGAGGACCATACAACTCTTAGAGTACATTATCATAGTACACAGTCATATTATTATTAGTGTTGAGTGGATTGAAGTTAAAGAGATTGTCCGGTCCCAAAATCATAATTCTTTTTATGTGCTCCTAACCCCCCTCACCATGCATACAGATGCCCCCAATACCTGTTTTTCATGTCTGAGCTTCCCCTCTGGAAGACATCACATTATCCTGGCAGATCTGTTTACTTTCTCCCCTTCCTGTTTTGTTGAATACATAACTTTATTGCTACACAAGAGTGGTTGCACAGCACAGAGATGAGTCACAGGCTGGACACACCCCCACACTGTTTTGTCTGCAGCAGCTACATTCACAACTCCTATGTCCATCTTTCTACATCCAGACATCAATCTACTTCTCACTCAGTGTGTAAATCTCATCACTGACAGTCCACAGGCTCTCCCCTCACATGTGTATCTGATCTTATCCTGTGTGATGCAGCCTGCTGAGCTGTGTATCTAATCCCATCACTGACCGTCCATAGGCTCTGCCCTCACATGTGTATCTAATCCTATCCTGTGTGATACAGCCTGCTGAGCTGGGTATCTAAACCCTTATGCACACGACCATATCCGTTAAATAAAGATACTGTCCGTGTGTGACCCGCATTTTTTTTGCAGTTCCATTGATTTCTATGGGTTTTAGATCTGCATTCTGAGGACCTGAATAAGACATGTTCTATCTTTTGCAGAGCTGACATATAGATGTGGAGAACACATGGACGTGGTCATCAGTGTGCTTTCCACATCCGTATATCAGCACAGCAAAAGAGAGAACATGTCCTATTCCGGTCCGCATAATACAGATCTGAAATCCATAGAACTCAATGGCTCTGGAAAAAAAATACACATCTCACACAGGCAGTATCCTTATTTAGCCGAACTGCTACTTGGAGACAGCAGAACAGTGCCCCCATATCAGTGACCTCCACAGTTCCCCCATAACAGTGACCTCCACAGTTCCCCCATAACAGTGAAATCCACAGTGCCCCCATAACAGTGACATTCACAGAGACCCCATAACAGTGACATCCACAGCTCCCCCATAGCAGTGTCATCCTCAGTGCCCCCATAACAGTGCCCATGTGCCATCCAAAGTGCCCCTGACATCCACAGTGCCCACATGCCATCCATAATGCCCCCAAAGTGCCCCTTATGACATCCACAATGCCCGCAAAGTGCCCCCATGTTCCATAAACAGTGCCATCCATAGTGCCGGAGACATCCACAGTGCCCGCAAAGTGTCCATACACCATCTACAGTGCCATCCAAAGTGCCCCCCATTTGCCAGCTCCCCCCAATGACCTCCACAGCATAGCGACATAGCGATCAGCCTCAATGGCTGATCGCTTTGCTGTCACTCATGTACAGGCAGCCCGTACTGCAGATCTGCCGGGACACAGGAGAAACCGGCGCATGCGCAATGAGTACTGTGAACTGCGCATGCGCCGGGAAGGAAGGCGGAGGCCGGCGCTTGGACTTGCAGGAGGCGGTGACGACATTAGTGACGATCCGTCTCCTGCAAATACAAGAAGACCGGATGCCAGGGAGACGGACCTCGCCCGGAAGCAAAGAAAAGGCAGCAAGAGGGACCACATGACCGGGATGAAGAGATCCACAACAGCTGCGCTGTGGAAGGTAAGTATGTGACTAATAATATTTATTCCACAGGTTAGCCTAAACTTTGGGAAAAAAAAAATGACCGGAGAACCCCTTTAATGAAGTGGAATTCAATCAGAATTTCTGGAAAAACACTATTATTCAGAAATCCGAATTACTTGGTGCTTCATGGTAACAAATCAATTTTTCCTGAAATGGTGGTGAAAAGAACCCAAACATACTTCATCAATTTGATTGTGTAGAGGCCATCGTGGTCACCTTGATTGAAGAAAACATCACCATGTCATCACATCAGCGTGCACGAGAATTAGCATGTTTTCTTCCATCAAGATGGCCGCGGCAGCCTCTCGGCGATCAAATGGGTGAGGTACGTTTTTTTTGTTTTAACCCCTGATTAACCCCATGATAGGCTAAATGTTACTCTAAGATGCTGAGATCAGCGTTGAGCCATTGACAACCTCCAAAAGAAGGGTAAGCCACAAAAGGTCTTGCTAAAGAAGCTGGCTGTTCACAGAGTGCTGTATTGACTCATAGTAATGGAAAGTGGAAGGAAAAGTGTGGGGGAAAAAAAGGCGCACAAGCATAGTAACATAGTTTGTAAGGCCGAAAAAAGACATCTGTCCATCCAGTTTGGCCTGTTTTCCTACAAGTTGATCCAGAGGAAGGCAAAAAAAACCCCTGTGAGGTAGAAGCCAATTTTCCTCACTTTAGGGGGAAAAATTCCTTCCCGACTCCAATCAGGCAATCAGAATTACTCCCTGGATCAACGACCCCTCTCTAGTAACTATAACCTGTAATACCCTCCAGAAATACATCCAGGCCCTTCTTGAACTCTTTTAGTGAACTTACCATCACCACCTCCTCAGGCAGAGAGTTCCATAGTCTCACTGCTCTTACCGTAAAGAATCCTCTTCTATGTTTATGTACAAACCTTCTTTCCTCCAGACGCAGAGGATGTCCCCTCGTCACAGTCACAGTCCTTGGGATAAATAGATGATGGGAGAGATATCTGTACTGACCCCTGATATATTTATACATAGTTATTAGATCTCCCCTCAGTCGTCTTTTTTCTAAAGTGAATAACCCTAATTTTGATAATCTTTCTGGGTACTGTAGTCCACCCATTCCAGTTATTACTTTAGTTGCCCTCCTCTGAACCCTCTCCAGCTCTGCTATGCCTGCCTTGTTCACAGGAGCCCAGAACTGTACACAGTACTCCATGTGTGGTCTGACTAGTGATTTGTAAAGTGACAGGACTATGTTCTCATCACGGGCATCTATGCCCCTTTTGATGCAACCCATTATCTTATTGGCCTTGGCAGCAGCTGTCTGGCACTGGCTTCCACAGCTTAGTTTACTGTTCACTAAAATTCCTAGGTCCTTTTCCATGTCAGAGTTACCCAGTGCTTTACCATTTAGTATGTACTGGTGACTTGCATTATTCCTTCCCATATGCATAACCTTACATTTGTCAGTGTTAAACCTCATCTGCCACTTTTCTGACCAAGCCTCCAGTCTATCCAGATCCTGCTGTAGCAGTGCACTGTCCTCCTCTGTGTCAATTACTTTACACAGTTTAGTGTCATCTGCAAAAATTGATATTTTACTATGCAAACCTTCTACAATATCATTAATAAATATATTGAAGAGAATAGGACCCAATACAGACCCCTGTGGTACCCCACTAGTGACAGTGACCCAATCTGAGTATCTACCATTAATAACCACCCTCTGTTTTCTATCACTGAGCCAGTTACTTACCCACATACAGACATTTTCTCCCAGGCCAAGCATTCTCATTTTGTATACTAACCTTTTATGTGGTACCGTGTCAAACGCTTTGGAGAAGTCCAAATATATGACATCCATTGAGTCGCCGCGGTCAGGTCTAGAACTTACCTCCTCATAGAAACTGATTAAATTGGTTTGACATGACCGATCCCTCATGAAGCCATGCTGATACGGAGTTATTTTCTTATTTTCATTGAGGTACTCCAAGATAGCATCTCTCAGAAAACCTTCAAACAGTTTACCCACAACAGAAGTTAAACTTACCAGCCTATAGTTTCCGGGCTCTGTTTTTGGACCCTTTTTGAATATTGGCACCACATTTGCTATGCGCCAATCCTGTGGAACACTCCCCGTCAGTATAGAGTCCTTAAATATCAGAAATAAGGGTCTGTCGATGACATTACTTAATTCTCTTAGGATACGGGGGTGTACGCCATCCGGTCCTGGTGATTTGTCTATTTTAATATTTTTAAGACGTTGCTGTACCTCTTCCTGGGTCAGAGAGGACACTTTTAAAGGGGAATTTACTTTTATACTCTGCATTTCATCTGACAGTTTATTTTCCTCAGTGAATACAGTGGAGAAAAAGTTATTTAGTAGCTTCGCTTTCTCCTCATCGCTCTCTGCAACTCCCCCCTCATTACTCTGTAAGGGGCCGACACCTTCAGGTTTATACTTTTTAGTATTTATATAATTGAAGAACATTTTAGGGTTAGTTTTACTCTCTTTGGCGATTAATCTCTCGGTCTCTAGTTTGGCTGCTTTTATTTGTCTTTTACATATTCTATTTTTTTCCTTATAGTTTTTCAATGCTTCCTCGCTCTCCTCCTGTTTTAGTGATTTAAATGCTTTTTGTTTGTCATTTATTGCTTTCTTTACAGCTCTATTTATCCACATTGGTTTTTTCTTGTTCCTTAACCTTTTATTCCCATAAGGTATGTACCTCTCACAATTAGATATTAGGATTAGAGATGAGCGAGTAGTGAAATATTCGAAAGTTCGAAATTCGATTCGAATAGACCGCGATATTCGACTATTCGACCGAATATCGAATCCCATTAAAGTCTATGGGAAAAAAAAGCTTGCCACTTGGAAATCTCAATTCGACCACTTGGAGGTCACCAAGTCCACCCTGAAACCTCAGAAAAGGATGCCAACACTGCTGGAATGCAACTGGGACAGCAGGGGAAGCATGTCTGGGTGCATATAACGCGCCCAAGTCGCACTATTACGCCACTATCACAGCCTCTCAACAATACACTCCAAAGACAATATAACCTCTCTGTAAAGTGAGACAATACAAGGAAACCTTCTTTCCTCTACATTGCCATGGACCCCAAGCCAAACTAGACAAAAAAGAAGATAAAATTCTGCACCCCTTAAAATCACGTTGCCTATGACAACCACAGATGGCATAGGCAAGGGGGAAAGCAATCAAGCCATCACTATTTTTCCCTCTGTGCCATCCCTGCCTTGCCCAGGCACATGTCCCAAAACATCATCCATGCCCGAGTAACACGGTTACTGCAAAAGGCCATTTGACCACCAACACTTTGGTTTGAGGCCGGGGATGCTACATCTCCCTGACAGCACACTGGGTGAATGTTGTGGAGGCGGGGACGGGCAAACCTGCTACCCCCACCCAAGTTTTGGGCCTTGGTTCTGTCTGGATTTCCGCAACCCTTACAGACAGCTCGGCAAACCCCTCCTACTCCTTCTAGATTTGTTAAATCTGTCCACCACCCAGTCAAGTCCACAAAGTCCAGTCTCGTCGATAGCCTGCAGAAACTGCAGGGACCTCACTCTGACCCTCCTTCCTCCCACCCTGCCCAATGTTATCAACCCAGTGTTCCCACCCATGCAAGAATCGCAGGAGCTATCTGAGGATTTTGTTTGTTCTGATGCCCAAACACTGGAGCAAGCTCCATCTCTAGCTGATGGTGGTGTGGAACGGGCACTAAAGTGTAAAATGATTAGGGACGATGATGAGACACAGTTGCCAGCAAGGGAGGCTGTTGGAGCGAAGTGAGGCAGTGTAAGAGGAGGTGGTTGAGTATGACGAAGTCAGTGACCCGACCTGGCCCAGTGTCATGTCTAGCAGGTAAAGCAGTGGGGATGTTGAGGGATGCGTAGGACCGCAAAAGGCAGGAAGAGGCCGTGGGCTGGCCAGAGGCTCATGGAGAAGGCAGGCTAGAGCCCGCAGGGCCGCATCTCTTCCCTATAACAGGCCCCCACACAAAGCTCTCCCATCGAGGGCTCTAGGTCCTTGTTGTAAAATATTTTAATGAGTGCGACAAAGTTAGCTTGAGGTGAGCCCTTCGAAAAATTATATGGAGGCCCAAGAGGTGAGCCCTCGAAAAAATTAAGTGGAGGCCAAAGAGGTGAGAACCTCTTAAAATTGTATTAAGGCCCAAGAGGTGAGCATAATAAAAATTGTTTGTAGGCCCCAAGAGGTGAGACCTCTTAAAAATTGTTTGTAGGCCCAAGAGGTGAAGACCTCTTAAAAATTATGTGGAGGCCAAAGAGGTGAGACCTCTAAAAATTGTTTGTAGGCCCAAGAGGTGAGGACCTCTTAACAATTGTATTAAGGCCAAGAGGTGAGCCATAGTAAAAATTGTTTGTAGGCCCAAGAGGTTGAGACCTCTTAACAATTGTATTAAGGCCCAAGCGTGAGCCATAATAAAAATTGTTTGTAGGCCCAAGAGGTGAGACCTCTTTAAAAATGTTTGTAGGCCCAAGAGGTGAGACCTCTTTAAAAATTGTTTGTAGCCAAAGGGTGAGACCTCTTAAAAATTGTTTGTAGGCCCAAGAGGTGAGACCTCTAAAATGTGTAGGCCCAAGGGACCATGAGAAAATTGTTTGTAGGCCCAAGAGGTGAGGCCTCTTAAAAATTATGTGGAGGCCAAAGAGGTGAGACCTCTTAAAAATTGTTTGTAGGCCCAAGAGGTGAGACCTCTTAAAAATTGTTTGTAGGCCCAAGAGGTGAGCCATAAAGCACCTCCAAGGCGTACAGGGACAGTTCCAGCCACGTGTCCAACTTGGAGACCCAGTAAGTGTAGGACGCCGAGGGATCGGGGAGGACAGGGGTACAGTCTGCCAGGTACTCCCGCAACATCCGCCGATACTTGTCCCTCCTGCTGATAGCGGGCCCCGCAGTGA
The DNA here is from genome assembly GCA_900303285.1 of Rhinella marina. NCBI lineage: Eukaryota > Metazoa > Chordata > Amphibia > Anura > Bufonidae > Rhinella > Rhinella marina. The sequence continues at coordinate 32,383 of ONZH01027524.1, forward strand.
TGGAAGTTGCACGAGGGGGTGCCATGAACGTGTCCCACACCTTGGAGAGTGTTCCCCTGGTGGCTGTGGGCCTGATCGATGTTGTGGGACTCTGGGAGACCCTCTCCTCTCTGCCGCCAGCGATGGTGGGTGGGAAAATCTCCATCATGTTCTGCACGAGTTCCCTCTGGTATTCCAGCAATCGATTCGTCCTCTCCTCTACCGGAATAAAAGAGGAGACGTTATCTTTATACCGGGGTCCAGGAGTGCGAAGACCCAGTACAGTTTGTTCTCCACTATCCGGACAACACGTGTGTCCCGGGAAAAGCAGCCCAGCATGAAGTCAGCCATGTGTGCCAGACTCTGAATAGGCATGACGTCACTGCCCCCACCAGAAGGATCACTTGCCATTTCCTCCTCTTCCTCTTCCGCCTCCTCTCCGCCCCATCGCGCTGAACCAATGGGAC
>ONZH01027525.1:0-57248 GCA_900303285.1 Rhinella marina
TTTTCGCCTATAAGACCACGGCCCATAAGACGCACCTAGGTTTTAGAGGAGGACACTAAGGAAAAAATATTTTTCATTAGACCTCAGGTCAGACCACCAATCAGACCCCCAATGTTATTAAGACCCTGAATCAGACCTTAGATCAGACCCCAAATGTTAATAAGTCCCCAATAAGACCTCAGATCAGACCCACAATCAGACCTCAGATATTGGCCCCAATATAAATAACCCCATTTAGACCTCAGGTCAGCCCCCCATGCCTCATTTGATCAGTCCCCAGCCTCATATCAGCCCCCATGCCTCTTTTATCAGCCCCCAGCCTCATATCAGCCCCCATGCCCCTTTTGACCAGCCCAAATCTCATATTAGCCCCCATGCCTCTTCTGATCAGCCCCCATGCTTCAGATGGTGCCCCAAGCCTCATATGACATAAAATAAATAAAGCACTTACCTCTCCTTCTCCTGGACGCCGCCGCTCCTTGCCGCCCGCGTTCTTTTCCTTCCTCCTCGGTCGGCTGTGCTGTGACCCGGTGCGCACAGTGTGAGGTCACAGAGTGCCCTCACGCTGTGCGCAGCACTGCACAGCCGACAGCCGAGCGAAGGACCAGGAAGCGATAAGTACAGCTCCTTCATCCAGTACAGCTTCCTGGTCCTCCGGTGCTAATGAGCGCTTCCATAATGGAAGCGCTCATTAGCATTCACCCCATAAGACGCAGGGACATTTTCCCCCCACTTTGGGGGAAAAACTGTGTCTTATGGGGCGAAAAATACGGTATGTATAAATATATCAGGGGTCAGTACAGAGATCTCTCCCATGATCTATTTATCCCCAGGACTGTTACTGTGACGAGGGGACATCCTCTGCGACTGGAGGAAAGAAGGTTTGTACACAAACATAGAAGAGGATTCTTTACGGTAAGAGCAGTGAGACTATGGAACTCTCTGCCTGAGGAGGTGGTGATGGTAAGTTCACTAAAAGAGTTCAAGAGGGGCCTATGTGTATTTCTGGAGTGTAATAATATTACAGGTTATAGTTACTAGAGATGGGTCGTTGATCCAGGGAGTAATTCTGATTGCCTGGAGTCGGGAAGGAATTTTTTCCCCTAAAGTGATGAACATTGGCTTCTACCAAGGTTTTTTGCCTTCCTCTGCATCAACTTGTAGGAAAACAGGCCGAACTGGATGGACAGATGTCTTTTTTCGGCCTTATAAACTATGTTACTATGTTACACAGTTTAGTGTCATCTACAAAAAATGATATTTTTCTGTGCAAGCCTTCTACAAGATCATTAATAAATATATTGAAGAGAATAGGGCCCAATACTGACCCCTGTGGTACACCACTAGTGACAGTGACCCAAACTAACTATGTACCGTTCATAACCACCCTCTGTTTTCTATCACTGAGCCATTCTCATTTTATATAGTAACATAGTTTGTAAGGCCGAAAAAAAGACATCTGTCCATCCAGTTCAGCCTGTTTTCCTACAAGTTGATCCAGAGGAAGGCAAAAAAACCCCTGTGAGGTAGAAGCCAATTTTCCTCACTTTAGGGGGAAAAAATTGCTTCCCGACTCCAATCAGGCAATCAGAATAACTCCCTGGATCAACGACCCCTCTCTAGTAACTATAACCTGTAATACCCTCCAGAAATACATCCAGGCCCTTCTTGAACTCTTTTAGTAAACTTACCATCACCACCTCCTCAGGCAGAGAGTTCCATAGTCTCACTGCTCTTACCGTAAAGAATCCTCTTCTATGTTTATGTACAAACCTTCTTTCCTCCAGACGCAGAGGATGTCCCCTCGTCACAGTCACAGTCCTCGGGATAAATAGATGATGGGAGAGATCTCTGTACTGACGCCTGATATATTTATACATAGTTATTAGATCTCCCCTCAGTCGTCTTTTTTCTAAAGTGAATAACCCTAATTTTGATAATCTTTCTGGGTACTGTAGTCCACCCATTCCAGTTATTACTTTAGTTGCCCTCCTCTGAACCCTCTCCAGCTCTGCTATGTCTGCCTTGTTCACAGGAGCCCAGAACTGTACACAGTACTCCATGTGTGGTCTGACTAGTGATTTGTAAAGTGGCAGGCCTATGTTTTCATCACGGGCATCTATGCCCCTTTTGATGCAACCCATTATCTTATTGGCCTTGGCAGCAGCTGTCTGGCACTGGCTTCTACAGCTTAGTTTGCTGTTCACTAAAATTCCTAGGTCCTTTTCCATGTCAGTTACCCAATGCTTTACCATTTAGTATGTACTGGTGACTTGCATTATTCCTTCCCATATGCATAACCTTACATTTGTCAGTGTTAAACCTCATCTGCCACTTTTCTGACCAAGCCTCCAGTCTATCCAGATCCTGCTGTAGCAGTGCACTGTCCTCCTCTGTGTTAATTACTTTACACAGTTTAGTGTCATCTGCAAAAATGTATATTTTACTATGCAAACCTTCTACAATATCATTAATAAATATATTGAAGAGAATAGGACCCAATACAGACCCCTGTGGTACCCCACTAGTGACAGTGACTCAATCTGAGTATCTACCGTTAATAACCACCCTCTGTTTTCTATCACTTAGCCAGTTACTTACCCACATACAGACATTTTCTCCCAGGCCAAGCATTCTCATTTTATATACTAACCTTTTATGTGGTACCGTGTCAAACGTCAAAGTCCAAATATACAACATCCATTGAGTCGCCGCGGTCAAGTCTAGAACTTACCTCCTCATAGAAACTGATTAAATTGGTTTGACATGACCGATCCCTCATGAAGCCATGCTAATATGGAGTAATTTGCTTATTTTCATTGAGGTACTCCAAGATAGCATCTCTTAGAAAACCTTCAAACAGTTTACCCACGACAGATGTTAAACTTACCGGCCTATAGTTTCTGGGCTCTGTTTTTGGATCCTTTTTGAATATTGGCACCACATTTGCTATGCGCCAATCCTCAGGAACACTCCCTGTCAGTATAGAGTCCTTAAATATCAGAAATAAGGGTCTATGACATTACTTAATTCTCTTAGGATACGGGGGTGTATGCCATCCGGTCCTGGCGATTTGTCGATTTTAATCTTTTTAAGACGCCGCTGTACTTCTTCCTGGGTCAGACAGGGCACTTTTAATGGAGAATTTTCTTTTATATTCTGCATTTCATCTGACAGTTTATTTCCCCAGTGAATACAGTGGAGAAAAAAATATTTAGTAGCTTTGCTTTCTCCTCATCGCTCTCTGCAACTCCCCCCCCCATTACTCTTTAAGGGGCCAACACCTTCAGGTTTATACTTTTTACCATTTAAATAATTATAGAACATTTTAGGGTTAGTTTTACTCTCTTTGGCGATTAATCTCTCGGTCTCTAGTTTGGCTGCTTTTATTTGTCTTTTACATATTCAATTTTTTTCCTAATAGTTTTTCAATGCTTCCTCGCTCCCCTCCTGTTAGTGATATAAATGTTTTCTTTTTGTCATTTATTGCTTTCTTTACAGTTCTATTTATCCACATTGTTTTTTTCTTGTTTCTTAACCTTTTATTCCCATAAGATATGTACCTCTCAGTAGCATCAGGAGACCAAAGACTGGTATGACAACAGTGTGGAGGTGGCAGTGGCAGCAGCAGAAGACTACAGAGTAGCACGGCGAGAGTGTGGAGGTAGCAGTGGCAGCAGCTGTAGCATCAGAAGAACACAGAGTGGCACGACGGCAGTGTGGAGGTGGCAGTGGCTGCAACAGCAGACCACAGAGTGGCACGATGACAGTGTGGAGGCAGCATTAGCATCAGGAGACTACACAGTGGCACGACAACAGTGTGGAGGTGGCAGTAGCATCAGACGTCTAAAGAGTGGCACGATGACAGTGCGGAGGTTGCAGTGGCAGCATCTGTAGCATCAGGAGACCACAGAGTGGCACGACGACAGTGTTAGGCGGCAGTAGCATCATGAGCAGCATACAGAGTGACACGACGACTGTGTGGAGGCAGCAGTAACATCAGCAGACCACAGAGTGGTATGATGACAGTGTGGAGGTGGCAGTGGCATTAGCAGACTGCAGAGTAGCACGACGACAATGTGGAGGTGGCAGTGGACACAGCAGTAGCATCAAGAGACTACAGTGTGGAGGTGGAAGTGGAAGAAGCAGTAGCATCAAGAGACTACAGAGTGGCACGACAACAGTGTGGAAGTGGCAGGGGCAACAGCAGACTACAAAGTGGCATGACAGTGTGGAGGCAGCAGTGGCAGCAGCATCAGGAGACTACAGAGTGGCACGAGAACCGTGTGGAGATGGCACTGGCAGCAGCAGACTACAGAGTGGAACGACGAAAGTGTAGAGGCAGTAGTGGCAGTAGCATCAGAAAAGGACAGTGTGGAGGTGGCAGCCGCAGCAGCTGTAGAATCAGGAAGACCACAGAGTGGAACGACGACAGTGTGGAGGCAGCAGTAGCAGCATACAAAGTGGCACAACGACAGTGTGGAGGCAGAAGTAGCATTAGGAGACCAAAAAGTGGTATGACGACAGTGTGGAGGTTGCAGAGGCAGCAGCTGTAGCATCAGGAGACCACAGAGTGGCACAACAACTGTGTGGAGGTGGTAGTGGCAGCAGCAGACTACAGAGTAGCACGACGACAGTGTGGAGGTGGCAGCTGTAGCATCAGGGGACTATACAGTGGTACGACGAAAGTGTGGAGGTGGCAGTGGCAGCAGACTATAGAGATGCACGATGACAGTGTGGAGGCAGCAGTAGTATTAGCAGACTACAAAGTGTCACGACAACAGTGTGGAGGTGGCAGTAGCATCAGGAGACTACAGAGTAACACGACAATAGTGTGGAGGTGGTACTAGCATCAGGAGACTACAGAGTAGCTCGACAACAATGTGGAGATGGCAGTGGCAGCAGCTGTAGTATCAGGAGACTCCAGAGTGGTTTGACGAAAGTGTGGAGGTGGCAGTTGCAGCAGACTACAGTTTGGCACGATGACAGTGTGGAGGCAGCTGTAGCATCAGTAGACTACTGAGTGGCATGACAACAGAGTGGAGGTGGCAGTGGCAGAAGACTACAGAGTGGCACGACGAAAGAATGGAGGTGGTGGCGGCAGTGGCAGTAGCTGTAGCATCAGGAGACCACAGAGTGGCACAACGACAATGTGGAGGCGGCAGTAGCATCAGGAGCAGCATACAGAGTGGCACAACGACAATGTGGAGGCGGCAGTAGCATCAGGAGCAGCATACAGAGTGGCACAACTACAGTTTGGAGGCAGCGGTAGCATCAGGAGACCACAGAGTGGTACGACGACAGTGTGGAGATGTCAGTGGCAGCAGACTACAGAGTGGCACGACGACAGTATGGAGTTGGCAGTGGCAGCATCTGTAGCATCAGGAGACCACAGAGTGGCATGACGACAGTGTTGAGGTGGCAGTAGCATCATGAGCAGCATGCAGAGTGGCACGACGACTGTGTGGAGGCAGCAGTAGCATCAGGAGACCACAGAGTGGCACGACGACAGTGTGGAGATGGCAGTGGCAGCAGACTACAGAGTGGCACGACGACAGTATGGAGTTGGCAGTGGCAGCATCTGTAGAATCAGGACACCACAGAGTGGCACAACGACAGTGTGGAGGTGGCAGTGGCAGCAGGTGTAGCTTTAGGAGACTACACAGTGTCACGACGGCAGTGTAGAGGCAGCGTCAGCAGCAGACTAAAGAGTGGCACGACGACAATGTGGAGGCAGCAGCATCAGGAGACTACAGAGTTGCACAACGACATTGTGGAGGCAGCACCAGCAGCCAGACTACAGAGTGGCACGACGACAGTGTGGAGTCAGCAGCAGCAGAAGCAGACTACAGCGTGGCACAACGACAATGTGGGGGCAGCAGTAGCACCTGCTCTGATGCCACACTACTGGCCGGGCAGGACAGCTTTTCCAGAGCAAACTTCGCCAGTTACGGCCACAAATCCAGTTCGGCTGCCCAGTAGTCCAGTGGATCTTCAATGACGGGTGGCAGGGTGCTGTCCAAGTATGCCACCAATTGCTGGTTCAGGTACTGCTCCAGGTCTAGCTGATGCTGCTGGCGAGTAGTTTCCTCACTATGCGGGTGAAGAAAACTGCTAATCAGTGACTCGAGACTTATGCTGCTGCTGATGGAGCTGCCACAAACACCCCCCCCCAGCAGCCATGGCAGTGGAACGTAAGCGCAGAGGTCCCGGTCAGACCAGCGAGAGGATGGATGATGGCGCAGATAGTCAGCGGCCAACTGATTACATAGGATGTCTCTATAGTAGTTCAGTTTGTCCTCCCTCATGGCGGGTGTGAAAAAAGGCCCCCATTTTGGACTGGTAGCGAGGGTCTAACATGCTGGAGAGCCAGTAGTCAACCCTCTGCCGAATGGTGACAATTCAGCTGTCACTACGCAAGCAAGTGAGCATGCATCGGGCCATTTGCGCAAGTGACTCGGAGGGACTCCCTGCCTCCTTCTCCACTGCATACTGCCACGGTTTGGCACCTGTGTAGAAAAACCACCCATTTCTCTACGCATTGTTTGTGCTCGAATGTCCTCCTCCTCTTCCTCCAGTTCAGCCCCCACAGGGCTCATGTGGCCTTGATATGTATTCACCACATCTCCTGTCTCCTGACCAGCCAGATTTACCAGCATCTTTTCCAGGATATGAATGAGTGGAATGACGTTGTTCCTCCCGTAGTCCTTGTCAGTGACTGACAAATAAAGTGGCCTCCTCAAAGGGCACGAGCAAATGGCAGGTGTCATGCATGAGCTGCCACTGGCTGACATCGAAGTTACACAGGGGAGTACCTCTGTGTGCTTGGATCATCAAGAAATCGTTTATGGCCTTTCTCTTTTCATACAGTTGGCCCAACATATGGAGGGTGGAATTCCAATGGGTGGAAACATCGCATATCAGCCTCCTTGACGCAGTGCCGACACCATCTTCTTCCCATTGTTGGTCACCATTGTTCTAATTTTGAGTTGCCCTGCACATGTGGTATGATGGTGGGGCACTGTGAATTGTCCCTGCAGTGGGGGCTGAGGACACAGTGGAGGATGAGGAGGCAGACATTGTCGCAGGGGCGATGGCAACGAGGAGGCGGCATCGCCTGGCCAAATTACTGGTTTGGCTGTGCAGGAACCACATTTACCCAGTGCGCCGTAAAGGACATATACTATCCCTGACCACAATTAGAACTCCACACGTCGGCGCTGCCGTGCACTTTGGCAGACACCGACAGGCTCAGGGAATGACCCACCTTCTGTTCTACATATTTATGCAGTGCTGGTACTGACTGTTTCACAAAGAAATGGCAGCTTGGAACTCTCCACCTCGGCTTGGCAGAAGCCATCAGTTGTCTCTAAGGTTCAGAGTCCACCATTTGGAAATGGAGGGAATGCAGCACCAGCAACTTGGCCAGGAGCACATTCAGCTTCTGCGCCGTTGGATGTGTACACGCATACTGCTGTCTCTTGGCAATCGCTTCGCTGATCAATTTCTGACGGAATGACTGACGAGGAGTAGGAGCAGGAGCATCAGATGAAGGACAGACAGCTTCCTTTCGGCTGAGGTGGTGGAGCCTTGACTGCCTGAAATCGGGTGCGTGCCACTGGGTGATGCAGTGGCGGCTGCAGCAGGCTGGACCACCACATTGGAGTCACGGTTCTCCCAGGCCACTTTATGGTGACGCTGCATATGTTGACGCAGGGCCATGGTGCCAACATTGGCAACCTGGCCATGCTTCACCTTCTGCCCACAGATTCTACAAATGGGTAGGTTCACCTCACCATGCAGCTTAACAAAAAACTGCCACACCGCTGAGAAGATGATTTTATCCCCAACACTCCACAATGATTGACTGCTACCGCCACTGCCTCCATGAAACCCTGCACCACTACTTTCCAGCCCGGTAGGCTCCTGCAAAGCAGGTGGTCTACCCCGGGCACGATTGAGTCCCGACCTCCCACTGCTGCCACCCCGCTGACTCCCAGCCACGCTAGCGACTTGCTGGCTCCGTCGCTGCCTCACGGGCAAGCTACCTCCCTCTTCTCCTGATGATGATGAAGCCCCTAATTCACTCGGCTTCCAAGTGCAATTGGCTACATAATCATCATAGAGTACGGTTTGCACATCACTGATGTCCTCCTCAACGATCTCTGGGTCAGGAGCCTGACCGCTCCCAACACCAGCTCACACGCCACTCTCCTCATCACTACTTGCCCACCTAACGGAGGAAGCTGCGGATGTCTCCTCCACATCTTGGCTGGCCAATAGCTGCTGACTGTCCTCTAGTAGCTCGTCCTCACTGTATAGTGGAGCTGAGCCCACAGCATACAGTACTTCTCTGGCTGAGGGAACAGAAAAGGACAGAGGCAGGTTGAGGACAGGTGATGGCACAGGGCCTGCTCCCGGGCCATGCCAACTAAGGGTTGTGTCTGACAAACCCACCAACTCTTGGCTGGGGTTGTCTGATGTCATTTGCGATGAAGTCGAAGACCGAGTCAACCATTCAAGAACCGCTTGATTGCTGGTCAAGACACGACCGCTAGATGATACCGGGAGCTCAGGCCTCTCAAAGTGACCCCTGCTGCCACGCCCCCTTACTCTTATATTTAGGCCTCTGCCATTCCCCTGTGCAGGGCCTGTCATTATGTCTGACATACTGTTAGATCAAATAAATAAATGGGAAATTAAAACACGCTACAAAGGGCTGTAATTTTCCCACTTCACCACACAACGGCTAATAAGCCTTTTTTTCCACCACTAATAAACGATACAAGGCTTTACAAAATATAACTTCGGCGCTGTACTCCAAATAAAACTTGTTTTTGCCACTCATACACGCTACAAAGGGTTGTACTTATACAACTTCACCACACATCAGCTAATAAGCCCTTTCTGTTTTCCAACACTAATAAACAACAACAAAAAAAAGTATGTAAAAAAATGTAACTACAGCACACAAGGGTTAATAACACCCCAATAAACCTGAAATGAGCAGCTGTATCATGGCAATTTTGAACCCCAGTCACTGCACCAAGGTGTAATAGGATTTTTCCTATTACCATGTCTCTAAACACCCCTATTGAACCCTGTTCTGCTTCAATACTTTCCTCCTTATCCTTTCCCTACACTTTTATTGAGCAATATATACGTTTGATAAGCTTTTCTACCACTTTCCCTAGCACCTGCTAACTTCTCTCCCTGCACTAAATTCACTGGAGAATGGCAGAATCCAAGATGGCTGATGGCTATGATATCACAGGGCTTGCTGGCTGCTGAATGGCTGCATGTAAAGCATAGTGGGTGATCCCTCGTTCCCACAGTTCCTTGCTCCATGTTCTAACACGTGTAGCCGCCATTTTAGGAAAGAAAAAAGCGATTCGTTACCACGAATCTTCAGGAAATTCGGATTCGATCCGAATAATTCCTGAAATTCGGATCAAATTCCACTTAGCTTCGATTCGCTCATCTCTAATACCAACTATAATACTGCTTGCTTACATGCGGCACTCTCCTCCACAGTATGTGGAGCAGTAATAGCTAATGCTATCTCTTGTCCCCATACAGACTCATTCACCAGCAGCAGAGCATGTTTAGACAGCATGATCTGCTGGCAGCAAACAATTTAGATTCTTATATATACAAACCAACTACCCAATGAAAGATCGTTTTGTTCATTCAGTCGGTAATTGGTGGCACCTTTACTATGGCACCTTTTCTATGAACACTTGTTAGCAATTATGTGGCAGTTTCTCTGCCCGTGTAAAGAGCCCTTTAGTGACAGCTAAACGAATATCGACAGAAAGGGACTCAGTACAACACATAGGAGAGGGATATAAGAATCCCTCAATAATTGTAAAAGATTCCAAGATTACAGCCAAGAATGAAGAGAGCAGTACGAAGATACAAAAGGAAGATAGTTCTTCATCAAAAGAAGAAGAGGAGAGGGAATTGTCAGGCTTGGGGGATTTGGAGATAATCTATGGGTTAATATTGTTGGGTTAGGTTCTCTTAAAAAAAAAAAATCTGACATCAAAAGGAATTGACTAGACTAGTTAAAAAACAAACAATCTATACAAGGAGAGAAAACAAAATAAATCAGGTTTCCCTTGTTCAAATGGATTCATGAATTGTAACAGACTCTAGCACTTGGGGATATTAAAGCTTTATTAGCGGATATTATAGGCGGAAAAACAAATCAGATTTTAAAATCAGCCTTTGGTTATGATTGGATAAGGAAGGAGGCATACGATGGGGCTTTGCTTAATCCTTATCGATCTATTTGGAAAGCATTGAGGTAGATGTATCCAGATATCAGAGATTTTAGGAACATTACAGGTAGTTCTCTGGGAAGAGAGGATGACCCAATTGAGTATATTGAAAAAATGCTGAAAAAATGGAAACAGGAAGTGGGACAAGAATGGGATGAGATTGGTGGTATTATTTTATCAGTCTATTATTAAAGGTTTCCCTGTAAAATTTCAATGGAAGTAGAATCAAGGAAGTTGCACTGGAAAGTAAATCATGGCCAGAAATTCAGACCCACATAGTAAATTATTGGAGGCAGATAGAGGAAGCTACAGTGGTGATCTCAACACAAACTAATACAATTTCCTAACTTGAAATTGTAAGGATTTTTCTCAGATCCTTCACAAACAGAATTATGGCACAAATTTCATGACAAATTATCAACATGAATTTTAAGGGTGCCCTGAGAAGTTATCTGAGTTTCCAGTAGTGACCTCTACTAGTTCCACCACACAGGAACCTATGGTTACACTACTAGTTGAAGGTAAACCAGTTTCATTTCTTATAGACACATGAGCAACAGTATAGGTAAGGATGCTCCAGCAGCCTCTTTATCAGCTCAAACAATGGAAACTCAGGGCTTCTCTGGAGAAATATTGACTACACCTTTTACACAACCTGTTCAGGATCCACTGGGTTCCACTACAGTGACCCAACCAGTATTGTTTATAACACATACCCCTATCAATATTTTGGGGAAAGACTTTCTAACAAAATTTAACATAATATCGCGTAAAGAAAAGGATCTCCTGTGTGAGACTAGACCTAGAGTAGGGCAATATTTAACAATGACTTTGAATACTGAATCCCATTTGTCCCCTATCAGTTTTACATCTGTTGGGCAGGTATTGGAACATGGCTTACATACAATAGATGTTGTTTATCTAGGGTAAAGGATCAGAAGTCCGCACAAGCAGGGGCGGATTGGCAATGTACCCCTCCGGGAAAGTTCCCGGTGGGCCGACTGACTAAAATATGCTGTGGGCCGGCATCAGCAGGATGAGCGGGGGCCTTCACCCTCACTACAATACACATTACAATACACATTGCGGCCACCAGTCAGCCCTGCTGCGATCTCATTATCATACCAATGTCATGATAATGAAATTGCAGCAGGGCTGCTGGTGGCTGCAGTGTGCATTGTATCGAGGGCAGCCGCTGCTGGCCCTGCTTTAAGTTGTGTGATTGGTACGCCGCACTGTCAGATACCACGATGTCCCCGCCCCCTCTTGAATCCCCTCACTGATTGGTTGTCCCCCTTCAGGGCTTAGCGCTGCTGTTGCACTGGGATTCCGGAAGTGTCCTGAAGCTCTTCGTCCGGTGCACGGCTGTAGGTAAGGAGCGGGTCATGTCCGCCTGCGGCTCCCTCGCTGCACTGACAGTCGCGGCCGCTGTGGGGGTCCTGGCTGTAGGTCTACTGTACAGCCTACAGGAAGCAGGTACTGGCGGGGACGAGCGCAGCCTATGTGTGCTAGTGAAGTCTCCTGCCTTACTTCACTGCTATATGTAGTTGTAAGCGCCAAAGCATGGGGGATCCCTGATGATCCAGGCTGCTGTGGAGTTCTCAGTGCTTTGCTGTTGGTATTCACACCTTGCGGTCAGATAGTGTTTCTTCATGCAGTTAACTTGGAATTGCGACTAATTAGTTGGTTTATAATTTATTCATGCAAAAAAGATTTGACTGTGACCTGTACCTTATACGTTGTTGTCATTGGTTTCAAACCAAATTTGTGCAATAATCAGAAAGTAAAAAGATGTATCTATAGGATTCTATAGAATATGTGTCCTTTGACAACGTTATTTGAACCGTGGTTTAAAAAAAAAAAAAAAGTAACCAGTTTTTGCCAGTAAAATTGCTGTATTATAATAACTAAAAGTGCACATAAGTGGTACAGATCCATATATAACCTGACTGATTAGGCTGTGCTCACATCCATCTCCATTACAGATGATCCAACAGCCTGATCCAGAATAAATGTTGGCTTTTGGCTGGATGAAAACTGCAGCGGTATTTATCCTGCCGAAACCAAGCATTTATGCCAAAAAGTGGCTGGATCCCATTATAATCAATAGGGATCCGGTGGTGATCTGTTGAATGCAGCCACAATGGATCCGGATCTCTGCTGGAAACGTTCACTTAAAATGATCACAATCTTCCAAAAACAGCCCCCCCCCGTGGAAGAAAGCAGCAATGTTTTCTAAACAGGGGCGGATTGGCAATGTACCCCACCGGGAACTTTTTACTGGGGTGGAGGGGCATTACTGGAGGGCAAGGGGAAGACATTACTATGGGCATTATTATTACTGAGGGCACTGTGGGGCATCATTATTACTAGAGGCACAATATGGGGCATTATTTTTACGGAGGACACAATACAACACATGATATTAATACTGGGGGCATTATTATAACATGAGGTGGCATTTTTAATACTGGGGGCATTATTATTATTACTGGGGGAATTATGAGCGCCACTTTTTTTGTTGGTAGGGACAGGCATTATTGTCACTGACGGTAGTATATGGGGCATTATTATTTTTACAGTATGTTATTTGGGGGCACTGGGCACCACAGAGGGGCAGCTTCTAGAGAGGTTTTGGGCTCTTCTAGAGCAGTATATTGTGCTGCACTGAGCCAAATAAAAAAATTGCATCATGATATACTGCTCCCTCTATGGTATTTCTGGCCCCGTCTACTCATGTTGACCCCACCTTCTCTCAATCTGGGTCCGCCCACAACATAGGGCCACTTTTTTTTTTTCCAGGGCCACTTTTAATTCCCAATCCGCCCCTGCGCACAAGAAATTTTGCTCATGGTCCAGGACATATAACAAATTAAATCAGATAGTGGATGCTCAATTTAGAGTGGTCCCGAATCGGGTCACTATTTTATCCAACATCCCACCTTCAGCCAAATATATTTCTGTCATAGATCTCACTGCAGCTTTCTTTAGTATTACCCTTTGCATCTGAAGTACAAGTACCTATTTGCATTTACTCTTCAGGGAAAACAGTATACTTATACTAGACTTCCCATGGGATATTGTGAGTTTCCATCAGAGTTTAACAGAATTGTATAAATGGATCTTACAAATCTGCCTTTGAAGGGTACATTGATCCAATATGGAGATAACTTATTGTGCAACGATACCTTGGAAGATTCCAAGGAAGATACCCTTTTGCTGCCAACAGTTTAGCGAGAAAAAAAGGGCATAAAGTTAATAAACAAAAGTTTCAGTTGTGTCAGTTGGAGGTACTTTATTTGTAATTCACAATGAGAAAGGACTTTAACATTAGAAAGGGTTCAAGCTATGTTACAAACACCCTTACCCCAAACTGTAAGGGCCCATTCAGATGGGCGTATTATTGCGGGTCCGTAATAGTGTGGTCCCGCAATACTACGGCTGCCGCCCGGCGTGTGCTCCAGGGCGCTGCGGAACACACGGCCGGGCGCCCCATTCAAAATGCTTATACTTGTCCGCTGTTGCGGACATGTATAGGACATGCTTTATCTTTTTATGCGTAGCCAGCTCCGTGCTGCGGCTGCCCGCTCCCATAGAGGTGAATAGGGCCGCATGTATTCCGCAATATTGCAGAATAAGTTGTGTGAATGGGGCCTAAGTCTCCTCAGGACAGTGATACAGATGCCTGTGCTGCGGGGCAGGGGAGGGATAGGCGTCTCCCTTCCCCATTCATCTGATAGGCTGCAGGCACAGTCCTATTCTCTTCAATATATTTATTAATGATATTGTAGAAGGTTTGCATAGTAAAATATAAATTTTTCAGATGACACTAAACTGTGTAAAGTAATTAACACAGAGGAGGACAGTGCACTGCTACAGCAGGATCTGGATAGACTGGAGGCTTGGTCAGAAAAGCGGCAGATGAGGTTTAACACTGACAAATGTAAGGTTATGCATATGAGAAGGAATAATGCAAGTCACCAGTACATACTAAATGGTAAAGCATTGGGTAACTGACATGGAAAAGGACCTAGGAATTTTAGTGAACAGCAAACTAAGCTGTAGAAGCCAGTGCCAGACAGCTGCTGCCAAGGCCAATAAGATAATGGGTTGCATCAAAAGGGGCATAGATGCCCATGATGAGAACATAGTCCTGCCACTTTACAAATCACTGGTCAGACCACACATGGAGTACTGTGTACAGTTCTGGGCTCCTGTGAACAAGGCAGACATAGCAGAGCTGGAGAGGGTTCAGAGGAGGGCAACTAAAGTAATAACTGGAATGGGTGGACTACAGTACCCAGAAAGATTATCAAAATTAGGGTTATTCACTTTAGAAAAAAGACGACTGAGGGGAGATCTAATAACTATGTATAAATATATCAGGCGTCAGTACAGAGATCTCTCCCATCATCTATTTATCCCGAGGACTGTGACTGTGACAAGGGGACATCCTCTGCGTCTGGAGGAAAAAAGGTTTGTACATAAACATAGAAGAGGATTCTTTACGGTAAGAGCAGTGAGACTGTGGAACTCTCTGCCTGAGGAGGTGGTGATGGTAAGTTCACTAAAAGAGTTCAAGAAGGGCCTGGATGTATTTCTGGAGGGTAATAATATTACAGGTTATAGTTACTAGAGAGGGGTCGTTGATCCAGGGAGTTATTCTGATTGCCTGATTGGAGTCGGGAAGGAATTTTTCCCCCTAAAAAGTGAGGAAAATTGGCTTCTACCTCACAGGGGTTTTTTGCCTTCCTCTGGATCAACTTGTAGGAAAACAGGCTGAACTGGATGGACAGATGTCTTTTTTTGGCCTTACAAACTATGTTCCTATGTTACATGATTTGAGGCGCATCTATGGGGGGTGGGACACTTTTTACTGGCACATGATTTTGGGGGGGAATCAATGGGGGGGAGGACTTCTTACTGGCACATTATTGGGGGGAAATTTTGGATGCACTTCTGGCACATTATTGGGGGGGCACTATGGGGGCACACTTCTTACTGGCACATTATTGGGACACTTCTTACTGGAATATTATTGGGGGGCACTATGGGGGCACTTCTTACTGGCACATTATTGGGGCAACAATGGTGGCTCTTCTTTCTGGCACATTATTGGGGGGCACTATGGGGGCATCTACTGAGGCCACAAAGAAGGGGTATTTTATATGGAGGGCTCTGTATAGGGGCATTTTATACTGGGACACATTATGGCGGGTACTATGGGGGCATCTACGGGGGGCACTAAGAAGGGGTATTTTATACTTGCAAATTATGGGGGACACTGAGGGCATCTACTGGGGCACTATGTAGGGGCATTTTATACTGGTACATTATGGGGGCCTTATGAGGAAGGGGGAGAGGAGCACTATGAGGGCACTATATAGGGGTATTTTATACTGGCACATTAGCTCAACTGGGGGCATTAAAAGGGTTTTTTTTTTTGCAATGGCACACATAAAGGGACATTTTTGTACTGTAACATAAGGAGAATTATTACTACTGGGGTTCTCTGGGGAACAGGATTACTAGTATGGGCACTATGGAAGCATTATTACTTCTGAGGCACAGTGGGGACATTAGTACTATTAGGCACTATTACTAACAAGTGTACTCTGGCAGAATTATTAGTTGGGACTTTGGGGAGCACTATTTATTTTGCGGGGCTACGGACGTATGGATGCGGATAACACAGTGTGCCGTCCGCATTTTTTGCTGACCCATTGAAGTGAATGGGTCCGCATCTGAGCCGCAAAATATGCAGGATGGAGGCCGCAAAAACAACTGTCATGTAAATGTAGCCTTACCCTGTATGTTCTGTAGTGATATACGTAATGTTAGGAGGGAAAGGGTTAGGGTGAGAATTTGGCATGGAGGGGGGGTGGTTCAATTTTTGACTTGGCCAGCAGAAAAGCTAAGTGCACCAGCGCTGAGGGAAGGGGGGGGCCCAAGCTGAACTCTTGCACCAGGGACCATGAGCCTTTAGCTACCCCCCGATTTGTGGAGTTAAAACAGGCTATAACTACTGCTTCTGCCTTAGCTTTTCCTGATTATTCCAAAATGTTCCAAATGGGAATAGGTCAGCATTTCTTACTCAGAAAACATATTTGGGGCATATGCACTTAGCACTTTATAGTGCCACATTGGATCCTGTACTGCAGGGATATTTCCCTTATGAAAAATCTCTAGCAATTGAGAAAAGTCTCCAGAGAAAATTAAGAACATTGAACATGCAGTGTATGCTATGTTAGAAGAGTCAAAATCTCTCCTTAGCCACTATAAACAGTCGGGATATGAGGTTTTACTGTCATCACCTTCCCTGAATATTGTACAATGTCATACTGTAAATCCAACAGCATTTATTACACATTTAGTACATCTTGGGGGATACATTTCATGAGCGTCCTCAACCCCTAGCTACTTTGATAGTCCTACACATGTATTCAAATCAGACCTAACTTTGTACACCGACTCAGGTTATTTTGCAACCTCGTTCCTCACTAGGATACTAAAATAGGACATTGTGGTTTTGGCTTTGTTGTGGCTGTGCAACATGATGAGCCAGTGGTAGTGGGACAATGGGCCTTGTCCTTAACCTACTGTGCCAGGCAGCCAAATTGATAGCTACTTTGGTAGCCCTACACATGTATTCAAATCAGGCCCTAACTTTGTACACTCACTCAGCTTGTTGCTCCCTGGGATATCAAAATAGGAATGTTGTCATTTTATTAAAATTGATCGTTCCCCTGCCCTGCATGCACCTTTAAAGTGCTTCAAGTGCTACAGTGGTTCAAGCCGTCAGCTTACCAACTGCCTTAGTAGTGGTGAAGCGCGCTGCACATACAGGGGGGGGGGAGATATTGTATCTAGCTGGCTCAGTGGTGATCACTGGTGCCTTGTAACACTGTGGTCCTAGTTTCAAATACGACCAAGGACAACATTTGCATGGATTGTGACATGTTCTCCCTGTGTCTCATTGGGTTTCCTCCCACATTCCAAAGGCATACTAAGGAGGAATCATATCTCTCTATACTTACAATCTCAGTAAGAACAATTTTTTTAGATTTGTCTATTCAGATGTTGATAGAGGCACAAGAGGAAGCATCAGTTGCTGAAAAATAAAATTGAAGACCAAGGGAGGAAAGATAGACAAATGGACTGGAGTTATAAGTGGTAAATAAATTTTACAATTTCTTTGGCCAAAATTACATTTACCTAAACATGACTGTAAATATTCAATTTACAGTATAAGGCCATTTCGTAAATTTGGTATGTCCCAGATTTAAGTGCTAACATTTTTTATTATCTTCATCACTGTGGTGTTTGCCAAACATATTCATCCCAACCTACAGAAAGGGTTGTAAGGGCTCAAATTCTTAAAGGGGTTTTGCCACTTCAGCAAATAGCATTTATCATGAAGAGAAAGTTTCCATGGTTACGACCACCCTGCCTTCTAGCAGCATGGCTATGCTTGAACACTATAGAAAAAAGTACCAGCCTACGTGAGCTCCCACAGTCCCGGCCACCAGAGAGGCTGGCATTTTTTCTTATAGTGTGCAAGCACGAGCGCCACTGCTGGATTACAGGGTGGTCGTAACCATGGAAACGAGCAGTGTATAATGTGCTAGAAAAATTAATCAAGCCAGCAAAGGAAGCAATATGGATAATAACAATACATGAGTAAGTGTCTTGTATTAACTTTCTCTACATGATAAATGCCACTTGCTGAAGTGAGGCAGCCCTTTTAAACCGCCCCCAGTCAACTATCAGTGACTGAGAGCTATGTACAAATGTATACACACAAATATGTAGAAAAGCAGTCGGCACTGCCCAGAGTGGACCATATGCATATGTGAACTACTCCTGCGTTTATTTGTTTGTGATCGCTGGCGGTGCTCAGATGACCCGCAGCTTCAACTCTTGAATCAACATCATGTAGATAGAAGAGCGGCACTCACTAATATTCTTTCTGCAGCTTTTATTATTCCATTAAAACATGGTGGATGAGGGTACAGCATAGCAAAAGGCAACAGTCTTTTCGCGCTTTGTACCCGCATCCACCGTGTTTTAATGGAATAATAAAAGCTGCAGAAAGAATATCCTTTGTACCCGCATCCACCTTTTAATGGAATAAAAGCTGTAGAAAGAAAATTGGTTAGTGCCGCTGTTTTCTTCTATCTACATGATGTGTATACTTAGGCCTCATGCACATAAACGTATTATTATTATAGTTTATAAGGCCGAAAAAAGACATCTGTCCATCCAGTGCAGCCTGTTATCCTGCAAGTTGATCCAGAGGAAGGCAAAAAAAAAAAAAAAAAAACACCCCAGTGAGGTAGAAGCCAATTTTCCACACTTAGATAATGGGAGAGATCTCTGTACTGACCCCTGATATATTTATACATAGTTATTAAATCTCCCCTCTGTCGTCTTTTTTCTAAAGTGAATAACCCCAATTGTGATAATCTTTCTGGGTACTGTAGTACACCCATTCCAGTTATTACTTTAGTTGCTCCCCTCTGAACCCTCTCCAGCTCTGCTATGTCTGCCTTGTTCACAGGAGCCCAGAACTGTACACAGTACTCCATGTGTGGTCTGACTAGTGATTTGTAAAGTGGCAGGACTATGTTCTCATCACAGGTAGAGATGAACGAATCTATTCGCCGCTTTGTAGATGCGTTATGAATCTTCCTTTTTTTTCTACCCTGAAGCGAATCCGGATTTATTAAGATCCGCTTCGTACGTTTCGTAAATGTTCTTAAAATTTAAACACTACGTACGATACGTACGCATTCTTCTTGCCCTCTGGCCCACAGAAGCGGGAAAATGACGATATGCCCCCTCAAGAGTGGGAAAGTGAAGATACGCCCTCCTCAGAAGCGGGAAAAACCAGCCCGGCCCACGGGAACTATCTATTTGCATGTATAGGGAGTGAAGACTCCTCCTTCATTACTCCGCCCTCCTCTCCAGTTCAAGCCAGCGGTGAACAAGATACCATAGCATGGCAAAAGAACTGCGACCAAAGTGGGAAGAGATGGTGTTTGGTAGCGAGTTACCCGAACCACCGGCCACTCCAGAGGACATCAGAGTGTCACAATTGGCCAAGAGAATCCCACCGGCTCCTGAGGCATTCCCCGTGCCGGCTGCTGCGGCGGAGGCGGCTGGAGCGTCCACTCTGCTGCCCAGGAGGACAACAGCAACACGTTCCATGCAGCAGAATCCCATTGTGCCTGCATCAGTGACTGCCCACGCCCAGATCCTATGGGACTAGAAGAATGCTGTGAAGGACTTGGTCATCCAAGTGCTGGACCATCCGAGGCCGGGAGACCCTACACTGGAATGGCGTAAAGGAACCGTCCGTGGCAAAACCCATTTAAGCCCTTTGGACCTTTTCAACATCTGCATATAGATTTTATAGACATGGGAGAAAGAAAAGAAACTTATTGATATATACTTGTGCTACCGTAGTATATCCATATTCCAGGTGTGTTGAAGCATTCCCATGTGCGAAAGCAAATGCAAAAACAGTAAGTCAGCATTTAATGAGAGAGGTGCTTTCTCACTTTGGAATATGCTTAACCCTAATATCGAATAATGGGCCACATTTTTAAATGAAATGATGACAGAAGTGTGCAAGCAATTAGGAACAACGCATAAATTAACCAGTGCTTACCATACCCAATCCAATAAACTGGTGGAAAGGATGAATAGTTTTCTCAAGGTAAAATTAAGTAAACTATGTAGGACCACTGGGAGAAATTGACTATATTGCTTTCCTTTGGCCCTTATGACTTTGAGAAACATAAGAGGGTGGGACCATTATCTTACCCCTCATGAGTGGCAGGAAGATCTATGAGACCCCCTCATGGGTTAAAGGGAGGGGATGATTATTGTTTAGCAGATGAAATTCAAAAATATCTGAAGGAATTAACCGAAGCTACTAGATTTTGTTTTCAGCAGGTTACCAGTAAACAGCCATCCAAGCAAGAAGAACCTCTCCCTGTGAACCCAGGAAATAATGTTTATATTCGCAAACCAGAAAAGTGGGTGTAAGTAGCCAAAGTTCCTGGGCCCTTTTGAAGTAGTTCTTGCCAACAGCTGTCAAAGTGAAAGAGGAATCAGCATGGATTTATCTAACCCACTGCAGAAGAGCTCCAGAAGAATGAGGGAGCACATACTGTTCATACATTTGGAAATACAAATATAAAGTAAATATAATTGTGTTAGGGTTAACACTTATTGATTTATAATGATGTTTACATAACATATTTGTATTCTCAGGTTTAGGTGCATGCAGATTTAGGAATATTACTAGGCATTAGAGATGAACGAGCATGCTCGTCCGAGCTTGGTGCTCTTTCGAGTACTACGGTACTCGTAAGTGCTCGCTGCTCGGACGAGTATCGCGCCATACTCGAGGAAATGGCATCTCCCGCATTTTGAATTTTTGGCGCCTATAAACTCAGCCAATCACAAGCCAGGAGACTCTGCGGTACACCCAGCATCACGTGGGGCCCTTACATGTCGATAGCAAGGGTTGGCTGGCCTGATCAGGTGACCCTGGAATATACTAGTGACTGCCCGCGGTGCTCGGCTCAGATGCTGTCTGGATGACGTTAGGGACAGATCTGCTGCGTTTCAGGGAGAGTGTTAGGGCCTGGATTTAGTTCTCTGTTAGGCAGGAGTGATCTCAAAGGAACCCAACAGCCCTTCTAAGGGCTACAAGACATTTTTTTTTGTCTCCTGGCTGGGTTGGCTGGCACTAGTAGTGCAGCTATCGCCATATATAACACTTTTTTTTTATTGTTTTATCTCAGTGATACAAATCCATTTCATACAGCAGTGTGGAACCATTCTGTGTGTCACAGTTCAGCTGTCCACTTACCACAAACCACACTCCGTATTTTCTGTCCAGGTGATACATTCTGTACGTCACGTAATTAAAAAAGGTCTTTTGCTCTCACTGATACAGCTACATTAGAAAAATCTCTGTGCAACATTTGTCTGGGTTGCAATTAAGCAGACCAAGTCTGCCTAATCTAATAGTTTCAGTGTAATTGCTCCATACTGCACGGTACGTAATAACATACGTAATTTAGCTCTAACTTATCCACCTATATATTTTCTTGTTCAGATTGAACAAGTTTGTGGGTTTCAGTACAGCAGGCCAATTTTTTTTTTTTTTTTGTACATATAATACACTTATATACAGAAAATGTTGAACCCCAGGGCTAAGGGTCGAGGACGAGGGCGTCGGCATTCAATTACTGCAGGGGGCAGAGGCCGTGGTCCTGGGCAGGGTGAGACAGTACCTGCTGATGAGGGAGCAGGGGGAACGCCGCAGAGCTACACTCCCTAGCTTCATGTCTCAACTTACAGGGAAACCACAACAGTGCGAACAGCTGAGGTCGTGGATTGCGGACAATGCTTCAAGTAATTTATCCACCAGTCAGTCTTCCACGCAGTCTACCCACGTTACCCAAGGGAGCACTCCTCTGGCTCCTCCACCTCAACCTCCTTCCCCCCAGTCTGCCCCCTCCCAGGAAAATTTGGAATGCGATCCGGCATACTCTGAGGAACTGTTTTCTGGACCCTTCCCAGAGTCACAAACCACTTCTCAGGTTGCTGCTGACCTCGTTCCCAATGGCCAAGTTTTCCAACTTTCGCAGTCTGTGGGTGATGATGATGACATTGTTGAGTGGAAGAAGTGTGTAAAGAGGTGTCGGACGATGAGGAGACACGGTTGTCAGACAGTGGTGAAGTTGTTGTCAGGGCAGGAAGTCCGAGGGGGGAGCAGACTAAGGAATCGGAGGATGACGAGGTGACTGACCCAAGCTGTGTTGATAAGCCGAGTGAAGACAGTGCTTCAGAGGCGGAGGCGAGTGCTGCACCAGAACAGGTTGGAAGAGGCAGTGGTGTGGCCAGAGGGAGAAGCAGGGCCAGAGCTGGTGCATCAGCAGCAACTGTTTCATGTAGTGAAGTTCCCGTGGCGAGGCCTAGATGTTCGCAAGTCTGGAGGTTCTTTAAAGAAAGTGAGGATGACCGACGGACTGTGGTGTGCAACCTGTGCCACACCAGGATCAGCAGGGGTGCCACCACTACTAGCCTAACCACCACCAGCATGCGCAGGCATATGAGTGCTAAACACCCCACTCAATGGAACCAAGGCCGTTCACCTCCTGCGGGTCACACCACTGCTCCTTCCCCTGTGTCACTCGCTGCCTCTGCTAGTCAACCCCCTGCCCAGGACCCCCTGGAAAAATACACCTTCACCTCCACGATCCTCCACAGCGTCCACCAATGTGTCCCAGCGCAGCGTTCAGTTGTCTTTACAGCAGACGCTGGAGCGCAAGAGGAAATACAGTTCCACCCACATGCCCAAGCCCTCAAAGTCCACATCTCCAAATTGCTGAGCCTGGAGATGCTGCCCTATAGGCTGATAGAGACCGAGGCCTTTCGCAATCTCATGGCAGTGGCTGCCCCTTGGTATTCGGTCCCCAGCCGCCACTATTTTTCCCGATGTGCCATCCCATCCCTACACCAGCAGGTGTCACAGAACATCATCCGTGCCCTGACCAATGCTGTTTCTGAGAAGGTCCACCTAACCTTGGACACGTGGACAAGTGCTGCCGGGCAGGGACACTATATATCACTGACGGCACATCGGGTTAACTTGGTGGAGGCTGGGACCGAGTCTGACCCTGGGGCCGCTCATGTATTGCCCACATCAAGGATTGCGGGGCCTACCTCGGTCACTGTCTCTCAGATGTACTATGCCTCCTCCTCCGACCCCCTCCTCCTCCAAATTACCATCCATGGGCATGGCGCCTTCAGTTGGTACCTCTAGGCGCAGCAGCAGTGCCGTGGGTAAGCGCCAGCAGGCGGTGCTCAAACTGCTGAGCTTAGGTGACAAAAGGCACACCGCCCAAGAGCTGTTACAGGGCATCACGGCGCAGACCGATCTGTGGCTGTCACCGCTGAACCTCAAGCCAGGCATGGTTGTGTGTGACAACGGGCGTAACCTGGTGGCGGCTCTGCAACTCGGCAGACTGACATATGCCATGCCTGGCCCACGTGTTCAATCTAATAGTTCAGCGGTTCCTCAAGACATACCCCAATCTGTCTGATTTGCTCACCAAGGTGCCCCGCATCTGTGTGCATTTCCACAAGTCGACCACAGATGCTGCCACTCTCAGGGCAGCGGCGCCTACAACTGCCTGCTCACCGACTGTTGTGCGACGTGCCCACAAGATGGAATTGGACATTAAACATGTTATCCAGAGTTTACCAGCAGCGCAGAGCGATTGTAGACTGCCAGATGTCAACTTCCACCAGAACTGGTAGTCAGGTCACTCATATTCCTCAAGTCTACAATGAGGAGTGGACGTCTGATATCTGCCAGGTGTTGAGCAACTTTGAGGAGTCAACACAGATGGTCAGTGGCAATGCCGCCATTATCAGCCTCACCATCCTGCTGCTTTGCCTGTTGAAAAACTCACTGCTCAGCATCAAGTCGGATGCTTTGCGCTTGTCACAAGAGACGGTGGAGGAAGATAGGTCGCTTGATAGCCAGAGCACCCTCCGGTCTGTTTCTCAGCGCGTGAAGGAGGAAGAAGGAGGAGGAAGAAGGAGGAGGAAGGAGGAATTCTTGCGTGTTGGGACTATGGCGCACATGGCAGAATTCATTTTAGGCTGCCTATCCCGTGACTCTCGCGTTAGAAGCATTTTTTCAAACACCGATTACTGGGTGTTCACTCTCCTGGACCCACGGTACAAGCAGAACCTTTCCACTCTCATGCCTGTAGAGGAAAGGAGTACGAGAGTGAATCAATATCAACAGGCCCTGGTGCACAAGCTGAAACAATCCTTCCCATCTGACACCGCTAGCGGCAGAGGGCATGGTTCTGTGGGCCAAGTAGCGGGGGAGAGGAGGCGAGCAGGCAGCTTGTCCAGCACTGGCAGGGGAACGCTCTCCAAGGCCTTTGCCAGTTTTATGTCACCCCAGCAAGACACTGTCACCTGTCCCCAGTCTAGGCAGAGTAGGGGGGAGCTGTACAGAAAGATGGTGATGGAGTACCTAGCTGACCATACCAATGTCCGGACCGATCACTCTGCTCCATACAACTACTGGGTTTCAAAGTTGGACACATGGCCTAAACTGGCGCTATACGCCTTGGAGGTGCTGGCCTGCCCTGCCGCTAGCGTGTTGTCAGAGCGGGTATTCAGTGCAGCTGGTGGCATCATCACTGATAAGCGTACACGCCTGTCAACTGACAGCGCTGACGCTTATTAAAATGAACAAAGCCTGGATTTCACCGGAATTCAAATCTCTAAAGATTAACATTACTTATGTATCCGATTCCTCTTCTCTACTCCTCCTACTCCTCCTCCTCCTTGTCGTCTTTGCCTAACGCTGACCCAAAAAACGCAATTTTTTAGAGGTCCAACTGGCACTCTTTTACCACAATTTTTCCGGAGGTCCACCTACAGGCCCTCTCTCTAAACAATTTTTCTTTGCACCTAGTTGGGTGCTTCCCTAACATGTGATGGGTATGTGCCTCGCCTTTCTTGGTAAGGGTGAGCACAATTGCCATGAGGGTAACCACCAGGCTGTTGCCTGAGAATTTGGGGTAATGGTGGGATTAGGCAGCCTCAGAGGCATCCATGCATGCTGCCCCTGCTGTTTCCTGTCCATTTCCATGGTGTTTCCATCATTTTCTGATGTTTCCAGGTTTTCACCCAGCCTTCCCTAGGCAGAGCCTTGGTCCCCTGCAAAAATGCTCGAGTCTCCCATTGACTTCAATGGGGTTCGTTACGCGAAACGAGCACCCGAGCATCGGGAAAAGTTTGTCTCGAATAACGAGCACCCCAGCATTTTAGTGCTCGCTCATCTCTACTAGGCATCATAGAAATATTGTGGACCCTGATAATATTTCAGTGGAATAAAGCAATAGTAATAATTTTGAAGAGTATTTATGGTATAGACATGAGACAAGTAGTTAGTAGTATACATAATAAATCATGTTATGTTTGTGCATTATTGCCTCATGGAGCAGGAAGGCAACAACGAATGCGGTCAGAAAAGATAAGTCACATTGACTTTCAAGGTTTACTACATATGGCCATTTGTAAGTTAGGAGGACAAATTCAACCATATAATATTACAGCAGAAGTAGTAGAACCATGGGTGAATTCCACTAAGTATCAAGAAGTAAGTAAAATATACTATGTTAAGATATCTGCTTTTGAAGCATCACCGACTCCCTATTTAAAGGCGAATGGATGATAGTGATAGTCTAAATTTGCTTACCGAAATCTATCTTTCCTTGAGTCCAAAGGCAGGACAGCACAAACGGTTAATGTCTTGCTCCTCCCGTCTAGGACAGAAGATAAATCATTAGTAAATCAGACTAATTAACCCCCCTATAAAGGAGTGCACAGCCACTAGGTAGATGTGTTTTTTCCAAGCAATGTCTTTTTCAGGGATGGATATATGTGCTACCTTTCGACTCAAGGAAAGAAATTTCAGTAAGCAAATTTAGACTTTCCTTATCCTTCAGGCAGCACAACACAAAGGGATCTGAACAGCAGTATCAAAAAAGGGAGGGCGGAAGGAATCACAGCCTTCATAATCACTTGGCTGAGTCGCAAGTAACAGATACATTCAGCTTATATTGTTTTGTAAAGATGTATGGAGAAGACCATGTAGCGGCCCTGTATACTTGATGCAATACTTTTTTTTTTTTTCTTTCCCCTCTTTTCTCTGTAACCAACACACTGTCAAGAGGTATGCGTTCTAAGTTAATAGATCAACATATATAAATGTAGAATGCTAAAATAAGAACAAAACAAAAAATCCTTTATTGGGAAAATAAATTGAGTAAAACCTGATGGGGAAACCCATAAATAGAGTCTCTGAGTGAACCGAGTGGGAACTCGTTAGAGCAGCACAACATATGCTGGTTTAACTGATGGGTATGTGTCCCACTAGTACTGCGAACTGGACACAGGTGCACACCAAATGAATAGGTATGTTCCACAGACTGACTGCATAAAGTGGGGAAAAAAAAAAAGTATTTAGTCAGCCACCAATTTTGCAAGTTCTCCCACTTAAAAAGATGAGAGACCTGTAATTGACATCATAGGTAGACCTCAACTATCAGAGACAAAATGAGAAAACAAATCCAGAAAATCACATTGTCTGATTTTTAAAGAATTTATTTGCAAATTATGGTTGAAAATAAGTATTTTGTCACCTACAGTCATGGCCAAAAGTTTTGAGAATGACACAAATATTATATTTTCACATGATCTGCTGCCCTCTGGTTTTTATGTGTGTTTGTCAGATGTTTTTATCACATACAGAAATATAATTGCAATCATATTATGAGTAACAAAAGCTTATATTGACAGTTAGAATGAGTTAATGCAGCAAGTCAATATTTGCAGTGTTGACCCTTCTTCTTCAGGACCTCTGCAATTCTCCCTGGCATGCTCTCAATCAACTTCTGGACCAAATCCTGACTGATAGCAGTCCATTCTTGCACAATCAATGCTTGCATTTTGTCAGAATTTGTAGGTTTTTGTTTGTTCACCCGTCTCTTCATGATTGACCACAAGTTCTCAATGGGATTAAGATCTGGGGAGTTTCCAGGCCATGGACCCAAAATATCTGTTTTGTTCCCTGAGCCATTTAGTTATCACCTTTGCTTTATGGCAAGGTGCTCCATCATGCTGGAAAAGGCATTGTTGATCGCCAAACTGCTCTTGGACGGTTGGGAGAAGTTGCTCTCGGAGGACATTCTGGTACCATTCTTTATTCATGGCTGTGTTTTTAGGCAAGACTGTGAGAGAGCCGATTCCCTTGGCTGAGAAGCAACCCCACACATGAATGGTTTCAGGATGCTTTACAGTTGGCATGAGACAAGACTGGTGGTAGCGCTCACCTCGTCTTCTCCGAATAAGCTGTTTTCCAGATGTCTCAAACAATCGAAAAGGGGATTCATCAGAGAAAATGACTTTACCCCAGTCCTCAGCAGTCCACTCCCTGTAGCTTTTGCAGAATATCAGTCTGTCCCTGATGTTTTTTCTGGAGAGAAGTGGCTTCTTTGCTGCCCTCCTTGAGACCAGGCCTTGCTCCAAGAGTCTCCGCCTCACAGTGCGTGCAGATGCACTCACACCTGCCTGCTGCCATTCCTGAGCAAGCTCTGCACTGCTGGTAGCCCGATCCCGCAGCTGAAACACTTTTAAGAGACGGTCCTGACGCTTGCTTGTCTTTCTTGGGCGCCCTGGAGCCTTTTTGGCAACAATGGAACCTCTCTCCTTGAAGTTCTTGATGATGCGATAGATTGTTGACTGAGGTGCAATCTTTCTAGCTGCGATACTCTTCCCTGTTAGGCCATTTTTGTGCAGTGCAATGATGACTGCACGTGTTTCTTTAGAGATAACCATGGTTAACAGAAGAGAAACAATGATGCCAAGCACCAGCCTCCTTTTAAAGTGTCCAGTGGTGTCATTCTTACTTAATCATGACAGATTGATCTCCAGCCCTGTCCTCATCAACACCCACACCTGTGTTAATGGAGCAATCACTGAAACAATGTTAGCTGGTCCTTTTAAGGCAGGGCTGCAATGATGTTGAAATGTGTTTTGGGGGATAAAGTTCATTTTCTAGGCAAATATTGACTTTGCAAGTAATTGCTGTTAAGCTGATCACTCTTTATAACATTCTGGAGTATATGCAAATTGCCATTATAAAAACTGAAGCAGTAGACTTTGTAAAAATTAATATTTGTGTCATTCTCAAAACTTTTGGCCATGACTGTACAAACAAGCAAGATTTCTGTCTCTCACAGACCTGTAACAACTTCTTTAAGAGGCTCCTCTGTCCTCCACTCATTACCTGTAGTAATGGCACCTGTTTGAACTTATCAGTATAAAAGACACCAGTCCACAACCTCAAACAGTCACATTCCAAACTCCACTATGGTGAAGACCAAAGAGCTGTCGAAGGACACCAGAAACAAAATTGTAGACCTGCACCAGGCTGGGAAGACTGAATCTGCAATAGGCAAGCAGCTTGGTGTGAAGAAATCAACTGTGGGAGCAATAATTAGAAAATGAAAGACATACAAGCCCACTGATAATCTCCCTCCATCAGGGGCTCCACGTAAGATCTCACCCCATGGGGGTCAAAATTATCACAAGAACTGTGAGCAAAAATCCCAGAACCACGCGGGGGAACCTAGTGAATGACTTGCAGAAAGCTGGGACCAACGTAACAAAGGCTACTGTCAGTAACACACCACGCCGCCAGGGACTCAGATCCTGCAGTGCCAGACGTGTTCCCCTGCTTAAGCTAGTACATATCCGGGCCCGTCTGAGGTTTGCTAGAGAGCATTTGGATGTTCCAGAAGAGTATTGGGAGAATGTCTTATGGTCAGATGAAACCAAAGTAGAACTGTTTGGTAGAAACAGAACTCGTGTTTGGAGAAGAGTGAATGCTGAATTGCATCCAAAGAACACCATACCTACTGTGAAGCATGGGGGTGGCAACATCATGCTTTGGGGCTGTTTCTCTGCAAAGGGACCAGGACAACTGATCCGTGTACATGAAAGAGTGAATGGGGCCATGTGTCGTGAGATTTTGAGTGCAAACCTCCTTCCATCAGCAAGGGCATTGAAGATGAAACATGGCTGGGTCTTTCAGCATGACAATGATCCCAAGCACACCATCAGGGCAACGAGAGAGTGGCTTTGTAAGAAGCATTTCAAGGTCCTGGAGTGGCCTAGCTAGTCTCCAGATCTCAACCCCATAGAAAACCTTTGGAGGGAGTTGAAAGTCCGTGTTGCCCAGAGACAGCCCTAAAATATCACTGCTCTAGGGGAGATCTGCATGGAGGAATGGGCCAACATACCAGCAACAGTGTGTGCCAACCTTGTGAAAACTTACAGAAAACGATTGACCTCTGTCATTGCCAACAAAGGATATATAACAAAGTATTGAGATGAACTTGTTATTGACCAAATACTTATTTTCCACCATAATTTGCAAATAAATTCTTTAAAAATCAGACAATGTGATTTTCTGGATTTGTTTTCTCTTTGTCTCTCATAGTTGAGGTCTACCTATGATGTGAATTACAGGCCTCTCATCTTTTTAAGTGGGAGAACTTGCACAATTGGTGGCTGACTAAATACTTTTTTCCCCCCACTGTATGTATATATGCAATAGTGTATGACCAGAGTTCGCAGGGCTAGTGTGCTATGAGCAGAAACAATGATACACACGTTGGTTCATGGACATATGGCCCACTAAAAAAGTGAAATGGACATGCAGTGCATAGCCGGCAACTGCGTATGGCCGATCGCCTATTCGATGGCATGCATGTGCACAAAAAAAACATGTATATCTCCAATTTTCACAGATCAAATGTCCTATGGGCAATGACTATGATACAGGCACTTGCCCGAGGACTAAATCAACTCCCTAACCTCTGAGGCGTTGACTACTGGCAACCATCGGGGCATATCTGTATTTCACAGGTGCCCCGCAAATGCCCCCTAAAATTATGGCTCAACGCGTTTCTGTGCCCTATAGGCATTTCATCAGGAGCACATCTAACAGAGAAGCATAATAGATAGAGTTCCGAGAGAACTGCCTAGTGTGGCAGCGTGCTGAGAGTCAGGGTATCGGAATCAACCTTAAAACCAAGTCTTCTTGATGCACTCAGATATGACCCTTTACAAGATAGAGCTTGTAAAGTCTGACACCTTCTTGGCTGTTGCAATTGGCAACAGAAATAAAACCTTCCACGCAGTGGCGTACATAGAGATGTAAGGGCCCCATAGCAAGGATCAAACATAGGTCATAAGGGTTTCTGCCTATACCCTTTTCAATGACCCTTGGGCCATTTTTACACTGCCTCATTTTCTAAAAGCTGTTCCTTTAGAGGGTAGAGTCCTGACCAAGTTTTCACCTCCAGTAAAAGAGGAGATAATCCCAACTAAGACTGGACCTTTCTTGCCCTGGGCTGCATGGTCTGCCACTATGGTAGTTATGCCCTGCTTCCAAGAAACAAACCTTAGTGGTGCTTCTGTAAGAGGCTGAAATAGAGATTCAAACAAGGTCTTGAGGAGAACAGCCCAATCCTAGTCTGGAAAAGGAGGCTTAACCGATTAAATTAAATTGAATAATGAACAATAAAAAAAAAAAAATGCATGAATGCACAAAGGCGCCATCTATGCAAGTTTTAACCAAAACTGGAAACCTATGAAAAATAAATAAAGACTTCAGACAGATCAGGATTCTGCAAAGTTTCCACCACCACATCTTACTAGCCCTTCTTCAGTCCTAAACCGTTAGATTTCAGGCTATAAACTGAAACATCTATGATGTGGATGCTGTAGGCCTGCTTAAACCAGAAGATTTGGCTGGATTGTTTCTCCAGTAATTTCCTCTGAAATTATTGGCACTATGGCTATGGCTGAGACTCATCTCATTTTCCTGAGCACCCAGGATATGAGAGGAAATGGAGGAAAATTTGAATGAAAAATTCCTTCCCGACTGAAAGACTGGCCATCTGTTCTTTCAGATGGATCCACTGGATTTAGGGAGCAGAACTTCTTGAGCTTTGTATTGGAAGCTGTCCCCATTGCATCTAAATGGGGGTACACCATCTGCACCCAATCTGTTAAAAATACAGTTGCTGAGACTTCAACTGTGACCTACTTAACAGATCCACCTGAACATTCAGAATACCTTGAATGTGGATGGCTGTCTACAGTTTGACATTCCACTGCCCAAGTCATAATTTGACTGTATTGACTGTTCAGTGTATCAGAGCAAGTCCTGTGCCCATTGTTGATATAGCACATGGTGGAGATATCCGTTTGCTCCACCACTGACTGATTCTTGAACCTACCCTAAATGAACAGCTAGATATATTGCTACAAGGTCTCTGATATTGGATCACAGATACATCTCTTGGGGAGACAAACTCCCCTGAACTCAAAGAATGTGGAAGTGTACTTCCTGACCAGAGATAATGTAATTGCCAGAAAAATCTACCTTGTTCAGTATTTTTCGGATGAAGCCATTAAGACAGGTCTTTCCGAGTTTCTGGCTTGATCACCGCAAGATAAACGACACTTGATAAACCTTGGTTTCTTCCTGAAACAATGCTGGTTTGCAATGTACACTAATGCCCATGTTACAGCTTCTATTTAAGAGGTCAGGAAAGTAAATATTTGTAGACAGAGCGGCTGTCTGGCCTGATCTCATAGCGATCTTGACTGGCTACAGAAGTGGCGGCTGCCCGTGATGGGGGAGGGGGGTGTTGCACAGAAGTTGCTGGGGGGATCCCTATTTAAATATTTGCTCTGGGGGGCCCAGGTATTCCTAGTTACTCCACTGGGTCCTGACTGGCACTTGGTGATGGGACCTTAGATCTCACATCCACCTTGATTTCTGGATCCGCTCCTGTGAGAACTTAAGCAACCAGTTTTTGGAGTCTAACTGGAAGCTAAGGGCTGAGTTAGGCTATTTTCACACTTGCGTTTTATAATTCCGGTATTGAGTTCCGTCATAGGGGCTCAATACCGGAATAAAACGCTTCAGTTTTGTCCCCATTCATTGTCAATGGGGACAAAACTGAACTGAAGACAACGGAATGCTCCTAAAAGCATTCCGTTCCGTCTTCAGACCGGAGAGCAAACTGCAGCATGCTGCAGTTTGCTCTCCGGTCCAGGCATCCGCACCAAGACGGATCCGTCATGACCTCCAATGAAAGTCAATGGGGACAGATACGTTTGGTGTGACACAATGGTGAATGGATCTGAACGGATCCGTCCTCCATTGACTTTCAATGAAGTTCATGACGGATCTGTCACCTGCACACATACATACACACATACACCTACATACTTACATGCTCCCGGCAGGTCTCCACAGCGCAGGAGGAGCAGGACGGCGCACACATAGGACACTTCCACCGGGCGCTCAGCAGAGGGCGCTGTGGGGAATCATCCTATGTGCGCGCCGTCCTGCTCCTTCTGCGCTGTGGAGACCTGCCGGGAGCATGCAAGTATGTATGTGTATTTGTATGTGTATACAGTGCCTTGAGAAAGTATTTGGCCCCCTGAAACTTTTCAACCTTTTGCCACATTTCAGGCTTCAAACAAAAAGATATAACATTTTAAATTTTTGGTGAAGAATCAACAAGTGGGTCACAATTGTGAAGTGGAACGAAATTTATCGGATCATTTAAACTTTTTTTGTAATAATAAAACTGAAAAGTGGGGCGTGCAAAATTATTCGGCCCCCCTGCATTAATACTTTGTTGAGCCACCTTTTGCTGCGATTACAGCTGCAAGTCGCTTGGGGTATGTCTCTATCAGTTTTGCACATCTAGAGACTGAAATTCTTGCCCATTCTTCCTTGCAAAACAACTCAAGCTCTTTGAGGTTGGATGGAGTGCGTTTGTGAACAGCAGTTTTCAGCTCTTTCCACATATTCTCAATTGGATTCAGGTCTGGACTTTGACTTGGCCATTCTAAGACCTGGATACGTTTATTTTTGAACCATTCCGTTGTAGATTTTGCTTTATGTTTGGGATCATTGTCTTGTTGGAAGATAAATCTCCGTCCTAGTCTCAGGTCTTTTGCAGACTCCAACAGGTTTTCATCCAAAATGGTCCTGTATTTGGCTCCATCCATCTTCCCATCAATTTTAACCATCTTCCCTGTCCCTGCTGATGAAAAGCAGGCCCAAACCATGATGCTGCTACCACCATGTTTGACAGTGGGGATGGTGTGTTCAGGGTGATGAGCTGTGTTGCTTTTACGCCAAACATATTGTTTTGCATTGTTTCCAAAAAGTTCGATTTTGGTTTAATCTGACTAGAGCACCTTCTTCCACATGTTTGGTGTGTCTCCCAGGTGGCTTGTGGCAAACTGTAAACGAGACTTTTTATGGATATCTTTGAGAAATGGCTTTCTTCTTGCCACTCTTCCATAAAGGCCAGATTTGTGAAGTGTTCGACTGATTGTTGTCCTATGGACAGACTCTCCCACCTCAGCTGTAGATCTCTGCAGTTCATCCAGAGTGATCATGTGCCTCTTGGCTGCATCTCTGATCAGTCTTCTCCTTGTTTGAAATGAAAGTTTAGAGGGACGGCCAGGTCTTTGTAGCTTTGCAGTGGTCTGATACTCCTTCCATTTCAATATGATCGCTTGCACAGTGCTCCTTGGGATGTTTAAAGCTAGGGAAATCTTTTGGTATCCAAATCCAGCTCCAAACTTCTCCACAACAGTATCACGGACCTGCCTGGTGTGTTCCTTGGTCTTCATGATGCTCTCTGTGCTTTAACCCCTTCCCGACCGCCGCCGTACATGTACGGCGCGCGGGCGGTGCGGGGACATGACGCCCGCTCGCGGGTGCGGCGGGCGTCATGGCCGGCAAGTCTCTGCTGTTTCTAACAGCAGAGACTTGCCGCATCTTACCTCCGTCTGCGGAGACTTCCAGGGCCTTCTGATGCCGTGATCACACGTGATCACGGCATCAGGATGCGTCTGAACCCGGAAGCCCACGCTTCCGGGTGGTGTACAGACGCCCCGATTGGCCAATCGGGGTGTCTGTACACCATATGAAAACTGTAATCCTCGCTGGTGAGGATTACAGTTTTCAAACTGCAATTCTTATTCTGGCCACTAGATGGCAGGCCAGGATAAGAAATGAGCAATTCATGGTTTTAACTGCATCTAGTAAATCCATGATTGCTCATAAAGAAAAAAAACAAAACACAATAGATCAGATGATATTTGAGCTTTAAAATAATCACAGAAAAATTAAAAAAAAATGTTAAAAAATATATAAAAAATAAAAAAGATATAAAAGTTCAAATCACCCCCCTTTCCGTATAAGTAAAAAATAAATACCTAAATAACAATAAATATAGACATCATGGGTATCACCGTGACCGAAAACGCCCGTACTTTTAAAATATAAAAAAAAAATTTCAATACGGCGAATTGTGTGGCGAAAAAAAGCGTCCAAATGGCGATTCGCAGTTTTTTGTCCCTTTTTTTTTCTAAAAAAAATTAAATAAAAAGTGATCAAAAAGTCATACACACCCCAGAATGGTATCAATAAAAACTTCAGACCGCCCCGCAAAAAATGAGCCCCCATACAGCTCTGTACACATAAATACCAAAAAGTTATAGGGGTCAATATATGACAAGGGAAAAAAAAAAAGGGCAACTTTGTAATTATTTTATCACCATCTAAACGCAGGAAAAACTATACATATTAGGTATTGCCGGATTCGTACTGACCAGTAGAATGAAAGTAACGGATCAGTTTTAATGCACATCGAATGCTGTAAATAAGAAACCCGTAGAACTGTAGCGGAATAGCGTTTTCTTTGCAATTTCACCCGGTTTGGAATTTTTTTCCCGCTTCCCACTACACCGTATGCAATATTAAATGGTGGCGTTGGAAAGTACAACTTGTCCCACAAACAACAAGCCCTCATACAGCTATGTGAACAGAAAAAATAAAAGAGTTATGGCTGTTTGAAGGCAGGGAGCGCAAAACGAAAATGCAGAACCGAAAAAAGCTCCGGTCGTGAAAGGGTTAAACAGAACCCTGAGACTATAACAGAGCAGGTGCATTTATACGGAGACTTGATTACACACAGGTGGATTCTATTTATCTTCATCAGTCATTTAGGACAACATTAGATCATTCAGAGATCCTCAATGAACTTCTGGAGTGAGTTTTCTGAACTGAAAGTAAATTGGCCGAATAATTCTGCACGCCCCACTTTTCAGTTTTATTATTACAAAAAAAGTTTAAATGATCCAATACATTTCGTTCCACTTCACAATTGTGACCCACTTGTTGTTGATTCTTCACCAAAAATTTTAAATGTTATATCTTTTTGTTTGAAGCCCGAAATGTGGCAAAAGGTTGAAAAGTTCCAGGGGGCCGAATACTTTCGCAAGGCACTGTATGTCTGTGTGTATGTACTGTGTGACATGTGTGGGGCCGGAGCACAGTTCCGGCCCCAGACATGTCTCTGCGGCAGCCTCTAGTGTGAAAGAGGCCTTAGCCCCACAGATAACTTAGTAAAAACACCAGGCAATAATGATAAACCAAAGGCCAGTGAATTGAAGATGAGAAACCCTGGTTAGTGATGGCCTGGTTAGTGATTGATTTGCTTTGCATCTTTTTTCCTTTGTGTATTTAGCCATAGCAACGTGCATCTGCTCATTGGGTGGTGCTGACTGACCCCCTTTTTCTTTGCAATTTGCATTGGAGGTGTGGCTACTCCATTCAGTTGTGCACTCCTGACCAGCCTGTCTGCTCCAGAGTCTGATTTTAATTAGTGTAAGTATAAAGTTGTGCTTGCATGTTGGTATCTGCATTCAATGGAAGCCATTGTGGCACTGAAATGAAAGCACATGGAGCCTTTACTCCCTGAACTTTATGTTGATACATAATAGGTAGTATTTAGTGTTAGGTCCCATCTTACAGAGATCGCCTTGACGTTTGGCAGACGGGCTCAGATAATTTTGTACAAAATGTATTTGCCAAGAATCTCAATTTCATATTAAAAAAAAAAAAAAATTTCACATTTTTTTTTACATTTTTTCAAATAAGCGTAGCATTAACACCAGAATACCTTCTACTACTATGGCATTGTTGTACTTGGTTTGTTTTGCAGGGTGCTGTTGCATTGTATCTTTTTTCCTTAGTGATGGCCATAAAGTCACCCTGCTGGCGAATGTTCATAACAAAATTCACATCATGAATTTCTTCCGAGAAGGTATTTGTTTAGACACATCAGATTTAGCTTCCATCTTACCTGTGGCTTTGGCATGGCATACACTCTTGAAAAGACCCCAGAAATTTCCTGAGAAAGTGGTGAAGTCCTGAAACAACCACTATATGAGACTTTGTGAAAGGGGTGACTATTTTGCCTTGGAGGCAGTGGCGTACCGCCAATAGAGGCAGATCACGCCATTGCTATGGGGCCCATGAGGCCTGGCCCAGCTGAATAGCCCCACCTCCTTTCCAACGCAATAGCACAGTAGCAGGCTTTCTAGTTTGTAATCCAGCATAAGCAGGAACGATTTATACTGAAGCCTGTCCTTCCTACTGGCTCCCTGTCTGTCAGCAAATTCAGCTGGCCAATAAACAGGAAGATGATCTGCTGCTGGCTCCGCTTACTGGCCAGCTGAATTACGGCACTGCCACCAAGGATTATTTGCATGGCGGGAAAACGAGCATCTGATTCCAGCTGACGGAGACATTGCAGTGAGGTGAGTATAGAGTTCTTAGTTCTTGTAGGCAGCACCTGAGGACCTGTGGAGGAAAAGTTAACAGTCACCCAGCTCTGACTATGACTGCTGCAGCCATGCCATGTTCTGCCTAAGGCTCCATTCACACGTCCTGGTTTTCTTTCCTGATTCGATCCTGATCCATTCATTTCAATGGGTCCTGAAAAAAATCAGGATCGAATCAGGAAAGAAAAACAGGATGTGTGAATGGAGCCTAAGTGAGTGACCTCATTGAGAAAGAGATCCCTTTAATATAGGATCATCAAGAAATACCCTAGAGTTTGATTTTTTTTTTGTTCCATTTTGGGCTTATCCCATGTAGGTGCAACCATTTCAAGGTAAGCTAGCACAGCTTTTAATAATGAAGGGAAATGAAGGTACGCCACCATGAAACAACTCCTGATCACAGAGACAGAGTCCACGTCCAGATGAGATGAGGCAGGAGATAAGGTAAAATAAGTTGTAGATAAGCAAGGTATTCTAGATATATGAGCAGAAAGGACTAGAGTGAAAGCTTCTGCCCGCTGAGAAGTAAACCATTCTACAACCTCTGCACCATGTCAGCAATGGAGGCCTTCAGCTGGGAGGCAAAGATGCAGACATCTCCTACATTGTCCACAGTTGGTGTACATACTAAAATTAGCTTTATGGGATTCTTTGCAGAGTTCTGTAACATATTAATTTGCTCACACATACATACAAGCTACATATGAGCTATTCCAGGATACAGAATCCTTAAAGCTGCGGTGATTCCGCTGCTGGAGTAAGATCTCACACTGTGCAGAGCCACAGATGTAGCAGAGCTAAAAATGACACTGATAACACATGTCACAGAGTTATCTCATTTTGTGACAAACTAATAAATACATTGAAAGTGTTAGTGAACCTCTTGTGCCATTTTATACTTATGTTACCCATCAAGTGTAGCTCAGCTGCACCTGTATACTTCTACTCCAAAACGACTCCTGAGATGGAGACACTGCCTGCAGGCCTGAAGGTAATAACTGTGCTTGTAACAGCCAAACCTTAATTGTCACAGGGACACACCCTGAAAAATACATTTAGGCCTCTTTCACATGGGCGTCACGGATTCAGTCCGGATGCGTTCCGGAAAATCTGCACGCATCCACACCAATCCACACGCAATCGCAGTCAGTTTTGACTGCAATTGCATTTTGATGCGTTTTTCACACACATGATAAAAAACTGAATGTTTACAAACAACATCTCTTAGCAGCCATCAGTGAATCACGTGCGGATGCAATGCGTTATTCACGCAGCCCCATTCACTTCAATGGGGCCAGGGCTGCATGAAAAACGCAGTTATTGGAGACTCTTGCTGTACCTTCGCCCGAGCGAATGAAGATGAGCAAAATGGGGCTCTTGTTAAGGCCATCGAGCACCTCCATTCATTGAAAAAGTAGATGACTGATGAGGCTGGAGTCACAGATGACTGGTTCTCAGGGTGGTCCTTGAGTCTTCCATCTTGGTTATTGCCATTACTGAAGACTGTCATGCTTGCATGTGATCCAGTATTATTACTTTGTCTTGTCGGCTTGTTATTTTCATGTTGCAAAAGAGTGTTCTTGAAAGCCACCATGATGCTTGCCTATGCACCTGTTGTTACCCAAGAACTCAAGCATCAGGAGTGTAAACTTTGTTCATTTGATGAGGTGAACAATATATATTGAACTGCGGTGTCCATTGTGTGAGGTATGAATATCAGTATCTATGTATGTGTTCTGAAAACCAACAACAGTAGAGAATGCAACAGAAATGAAGAAATATATAGTATAATGCTGCATGATTATGCCAGACACTACATTCTCAAATTCTATGCATACCTGCACTTTCCAAAGGTGCAGGTGGCGCTCACTTTGATGAGGGGACATATGTAAATTAGATTAGACGGGACAAAGAAAGTTTTAGTAATGGATAACAGATGTTGGGTATAAGCACACACTGTTCATGGATAAGTGTATCCAGTGGGGTGGCAAAGATTTTAACCCATCCAATGAGGATTAGCAGGGGCGGATTGGGAATTAAAAGTGGCCCTGGAAAAAAAAAAAGTGGCCCTATGTTGTGGGCGGACCCAGATTGAGAGAAGGTGGGGTCAACATGAGTAGGCGGGGCCAGAAATACCATAGAGGGAGCAGTATATCATGATGAAATTTTTTATTTGGCTCAGTGCAGCACAATATACTGCTCCAGAAGAGCCCAAAACCTCTTTAGAAGCTGCCCCTCTGTGGTGCCCAGTGCCCCCAAATAACATACTGTAAAAATAATAATGCCCCATATACTACCGTCAGTGACAATAATGCCTGTCCCCAGCAACAAAAAAAGTGGCGCCCATAATTCCCCCAGTAATAATAATAATAATGCCCCCAGTAATACCAATGTCCCCAGTATTAAAAATGCCACCTCATGTTATAATAATGCCCCCAGTATTAATATCATGTGTTGTATTGTGTCCTCCGTAAAAATAATGCCCCATATTGTGCCTCTAGTAATAATGATGCCCCACAGTGCCCTCAGTAATAATAATGCCCTAGTAATGTCCTCCGCTTGCCCTCCAGTAATGCCCCTCCACCCCAGTAAAAAGTTCCCGGTGGGGTACATTGCCAATCCGCCCGTTTAGAAAACATTGCTGCTTTCTTCCACAGGTGGTGTGCTGTTTTTGGAAGAACGCAGCCATATTTTTAAAATCCTGTACAACCCTTTTAATTAATGTGATCATTTTAAGTGAACGTTTCCAGCAGAGATCTGGATCCATTGTGGCTGCATTCAACAGATCATCACCGGATCCCTATTGACTATAATGGGATCCAGCCACTTTTTGGCATAAATGCTTGGTTTCGGCAGGATAAATACCGCTGCAGTTTTCATCCAGCCAAAAGCCAACATTTATTCTGGATCAGGCTGTTGGATCATCTGTAATGGAGATGTGAGCACAGCCTAATCAGTCAGGTTATATATGGATCTGT
Source organism: Rhinella marina (assembly GCA_900303285.1). Lineage (NCBI taxonomy): Eukaryota > Metazoa > Chordata > Amphibia > Anura > Bufonidae > Rhinella > Rhinella marina. Next base: position 39,611 of record ONZH01027525.1, read on the forward strand.
ACCACTTATGTGCACTTTTAGTTATTATAATACAGCAATTTTACTGGCAAAAACTGGTTACTTTTTTTTTTTTTTTTAAACCACGGTTCAAATAACGTTGTCAAAGGACGCATATTCTATAGAATCCTATAGATACATCTTTTTACTTTCTGATTATTGCACAAATTTGGTTTGAAACCAATGACAACAACGTATAAGGTACAGGTCACAGTCAAATCTCTTTTTTGCATGAATAAATTATAAACCAACTAATTAGTCGCAATTCCAAGTTAACTGCATGAAGAAACACTATCTGACCGCAAGGTGTGAATACAAACAGCAAAGCACTGAGAACTCCACAGCAGTCTGTATCATCAGGGATCCCCCATGCTTTGGCGCTTACAACTACATATAGCAGTGAAGTAAGGCAGGAGACTTCACTAGCACATGTGGGCTGCGCTCGTCCCCGCCAGTACCTGCTTCCTGTAGGCTGTACAGTAGACCTGCAGCCAGGACCCCCACAGCGGCCGCGACTGTCAGTGCAGCGAGGGAGCCGCAGGCAGACATGACATGATCCGCTCCTTACCTACAGCCGTGCACCGGGCGAAGAGCATCAGGACACTTCCGAAACGCCAGTGCAACAGCAGCGCTAAGCCCTGAAGGGGGACAACCAATCAGTGAGGGGATTCAAGAGGGGGCGGGGACATCGTGGTATCTGACAGTGCGGCGAGCCAATCACACAACTTACAGCGGGGCCAGCAGCAGCTGCCCTCGATACAATGCACACTGCAGCCACCAGCAGCCCTGCTGCAATCTCATTATCATGACATTGGTATGATAATGAGATCGCAGCAGGGCTGACTGGTGGCCGCAATGTGTATTGTAATGTGTATTGTAGTGAGGGTGACGGCCGCTGCTCACCCTGCTAATGCCGGCCCACAGCATACTTTAGGCAGTCGGCCCACCGGGAACTTTCCCGGAGGGGTACATTGCCAATCCCGCCCCTGAGGGTTAGACATATATGTATAGTTTAGTTTAGGATGGTCATGTATAAGATGAGTGGGGGCCTTTTCTCCTTTGTCAGCTGCAATAAATCTTATTCTTCCCGAAGACTGCGTTCTCTGAGAGTGGTTTTCCACAACATGGGCACTGGTTGTTTATGATGCCACTTCTGCTGTCTGCATATCCATCTTGTTTATAGTGTACTGCTATTGCTGCAACTATATCTACCCCTGCTGCCACAACTACTAGCCCTACACAGCTGCATATTTTCTGCATTTTCCAGCAAGTTCCATACTGTACCACTGCTGCTGCTGCTACTACTGCCCCTGCACAGCGGCACATCTCCAGCCTTGTCCATCATATGTCATACTGTACTACTGCTATAACAAACCTTTTGCTACTCCCCAAAAATTGATAATTTTTGGAACATTTTTAATTGTTTGCTAACTAAATATGTCCAGGTGGTAAGCACATATATCTGCACGAACATTTCTAACTTTCCTTGCAGAGATTGCAGCTTCCTGCTAATGGTGCAAGATCAGGGAGTCTGCAGGTCTCATATCAACTCTATAGAGAGCTGACCCATATCAGCTCTATAGAGAGATTGTACAACATCTTTCGGGGCAGTTATCACCCTGTAACTGGGGCTAATATGTCAGCCCCAGTTACCGGGTTAAACACATCCACACACCCCCAAAAAAATGGCAATGTTAATTGTCCCCAAAAGGTCTTGTATAACCTAATGGGGGCACAAAGTATAAAATAAAAAAGAAAAATAAAATGGAAAAAAACAGCTATCACACACCACACTGCAACTTCTAGCCCCACCCCAGCAACCATAACCCATAAATCAAAATGACTGTTATGGAAAGGGGACCTTTAAAAAACTATTTTAGTTGCATATTGAGCATTAATAAAAATAAAATAGATTGCGAAAATCAGTTTTTTCCCCTTTTTTATATTTTCTTGGTTATAAAAAATAAAAACAAAAAACTACAAATAAAAATGACCTAAGACTACAGCCCCATACAGATATGACTCTGATAAGTCTGATAACATCCATGCATAAGTAAGGGGGCGTGTTCTCCCGAAACGTTGCGTGGAGGGGAGGAGGTGTGAATGATGTCTGTCTCAGCGTCCCTCATGATGTACCATTTTATATTGGAATGAAGTAAAGAAATAAAAAGAAAAAAGAAGTTTTGTACCAGCGACTTGGGAGTATGACTTCTATTGCTCACTTACATACAATAGTGGCAAAATGAGGTAAAAAGAACATAAAAGTCTACAAGCTTGAAAAACTATCTTGTGACAAAAGCCATTGAAATACAGTGAGTTAGTTAACCTTTTTGTCCCATTTTTTACTTAACGTGTTAACTGTTTAGCTCGGCTGCATCTGTACATCACCCAAAAAAGTGCAAAAATTATTTACATAACTGAATGGAAAAAAGTTCAGGATATTAAAGATACATGTATTTTAAAAAAATGTAAAATGCTCCTGCTCAGGAAGGAAGGGGTGGAGCAATGGCCAGGTACTGAACCAGTTAACCTCTTGCTTACAGCCACATGACTATTATATGTCATGGCGATGAGCTCTTATTTTAACCTGACATATAAAGGTGTTGGGTTATATTGTAATCTGCCAGCACCCCGTGGCGTTGCAGTTCTCTGTCATCACACTGCCATTAGAGAGTTGCGGTCCAAGGCAGTGTAATATGTAAATACCAGCAGGGGAGATTTTAACCCATCCAATGAGGATTAGACACGTATGTATGGATAGTGGGAGGGACTATGGATGGGGCCCAATGATTTCTATATACACCCTTGCAGTTAAATAAGTTATTGCATCCTCTGATATCACCATGTGTGTATAAACACCGAAAGGCAGCCCCAGAAGTTATAATGCACCTGTCCTAGTAGTGTCACAAAAATTATAATGCCCCTGCCCTAGTAGTGCCTCAGCAGTTACACAGTTACACAGTTGTTAACGTTGGAACAAGATAAAAAATGCCCCTGCTCCCAGTAGTGGCCCAATAGTTATAATGTCCCTGCCTCTGGTAGTGCCCCAACAGTTATAATGCCTCTGCCCTAGTAGTGCTTCAGAAGTTATAATGCCCCTTCTTCCTGTAGTGTCTCAGCAGTTATAATGCCCCTTCTTCCTGTAGTGTCTCAGCAGTTATAATGCCCCTGCCCCTGTAATGCTCCAGAAGTGATAATGCCTTTGCCCAAGCAGTGCCCGGAAATTATAATGCCCCTGCCCCATTAATGGCCCAGCAGTTATGATGTCCCTGTTCCAGTAGTGCCCCAGCAGTTATGATGTCCCTGTTCCAGTAGTGCCCCAGCAATTATGATGCCCCTGAATCCAGTAGTGCCCCAGTAGTTATTATGCCCTTCCCCCTGTAGTGTCCAAGCAGTTATAATGCTTCTGCCCCCATAGTGCCCCAGATGTTATTAAGTCTCCTTCCCCTGTTGTGCCTCAGGAGTTATAATGAGTTACATGATGCAGGACATGGATCTCTTCCGGTCTGTGCTGCCTACATCCCTTCGCCGACAGTCATGATGACATCATCGTGCAGCATGCGCAGGGAATGCAGGCAACCTCTAACAGGCTTTCTGCCTAGTGGCCTAAGGCCTATAAGAGTGATTGCTGTAATATTAAACTGTATTGTAGTCCACATAACAGCAATACAATTGAATGTTCGTTGGCTGCAATGTTCAGGGTCTGGCCAAAGCATCTGGAGCCACGGTTTTGGCCTAGCCATGAGGTCCCTGCCTGCATATATATCTATTTGCTCAAAATAATAACAGGCCATACTTATAGCCACCACTAGATGAGGCTGGTGCCACCTTCTATATAATTAAAGGAGTTAGTCTAGAGTCGAACCAGTCAGAGAAGACAGCAAAGAGAATAGATGCAAAAATGTGGAGCTCACATGACCCCTAGGCTCTATAGCACATTTGTACAGGAGAAACCGCTGGAGCCTGTATACTCATTTAAAGGGGTTCTCCGGGAAATAAGAAAATATAAATATGTAAATATTTCTTTATTATAAATATATTCCCAAATACCTTTCATTAGTTACAGTGGTTTGTTTTGTCTAGGGAGCAATGATTAGGAGAAACTAAATGGCCGCTGTCCTATTAGTGCACACAAAACATGTCCTAATCACAGAGGAGGACAAGTTACTTCACAACAGTGAGGTAAAAAGCTGCCTCATCCTCCTCTCTGCCCTGCTTGTCAGGGATTATGATCCTGAATACAGTTTAATATGATATTTAGCTGAATCTTTGTGGGAATGGAGATCACGAGGAGACATTAAGTACAGAAAAGATGGACAGGACAGGCTGTGGTAATGAAGACTACATACAAGTGCTGCTGCTCATTAGTTACATCTGCTCATGAACTCCATTCCTACAGAGATTCCGCTAAAGATCTTATCATCTGTATTCAGGATCATAATCCCTGACAAGCAGAGAAGAGAAGAGGATAAGGCAGCTGTTTACCACAGTGTTCTAAAATAACTTGTCCTGCTGTGATTAGGAGAACCCCTTTAAGCAGCTTGGTCACCTGTGAGAATCTACACATCCCAAGGTGTATTTTGTGATAATGTACTGTGAGTACTGCAACCCGTACCTGCACTGCAATTATCCAAAATATACATCCCAAATCTGGATGCTCATGTCAGAGTCAGCTGAAGAAGCACTGAGTCAAGAAGATGGCTTTAAGGAGACACCTTTTGGCCTATTACAATCTGTGAAACTGTGAAGCCTGTAACATCTGAAAATGCATTTTGTATATCAGCTGCTGGTCCATCGTATGATAAGAACTGTCCTAATCTGTTTACATTCTTCAGATCTGTTCTGCTGCCCAACTGCATCCTCACTGCTTCCTGCACTATTATTGCACTGAAACGTGCTGGCATCATGACGACCGGGACCCTGCCTTACACCTCAAAAACCTTCTCTGCTTTTAAGACAGATATCCATACCACACAAAATCATCAATAACTAACATTTATCATATGTCTGCTATATGTTGCCATAATTTTTAAACAATATTTTTATGCTAGAAAGCTTATAACTTCAAAAAAAATTCAGTTGTAATGTGACAGAAAAAAAAAACATTTTAGGCGGTTACCGGCTGTCATATTGTGGCAGTGATTGGGAGCCATTATTTTTAAACTGAGGTGTGATTTTACAATAGACTTACATCACTACAGTACGGAGTCTCTAAGTATTTCAGCCGGGTTGGAGCTGGGCCAGAGTGGTGAGTGGTGGTTCTCAAGCCAACTATTTTTTTGCTACAAGCACTACTTTGAACAGCTAATTTGCTATATGCGCTATTTTTAACTGTTACTTACTATTACATAATAAAGTGTGCACAAAATATTGCACTCAAAATATCCCATCCTGTGCCCAAAATATTGCACCTGAAATACTGCATCCTGGAGACGCAATTATATGGAGAAGACTGCACTTTATCTTATACTAGCAGAAGGACCCGGCTTCGCCTGGTTATATTTCATCTATTTCATTTAATGTTTCTGTGTGTCTTTGCAGAGAGAAAGTAAATGTGCGATCTGACCGGGTCGGGGGCGTGGTTTAGCGGTACCTTCTGGGGGGTGCTTTTAAGTCCTTCTTTTGAGGGTGGCCTGAATTACAGGTCAATGCCATGGTAATTTATGAAGAAACACAGTTGGTAGCAGTGAAAGAAAACATTGCTTCGCACTGGTATATTTAATCTATTTCATTTAATGTTTGTGTGTGTGTGGTTGCAGAGAGAAAGTCCCTGCAGCTGACAGAAGTTGATTTTTAAGAAAATAAATACAATGCAACAGCACTCTGCGAACCAAATAAAGTACAAAAATGCCATAATAATATAAAATATTTTGATGCTAATGCTGCACTCATTTAGTAAATTTGAGATTCTTGGCAAATATATTTTGTACAAAATTATTTGAGCCTGTCTGCCACACGTCAAGGCGATCTCTGTAAGATGGGAACCTAACACTATTTCCTACCTGTTATGTGTCATAATGGCCTCCGTATAATTCAGGGGGTGTTGGTTCCACATGTTGGTACCTGCATCCCTGGATTTAGTAGAGTCCTTTGAAGCACCAGAAATGGCAAAAGGCAGAATGGACCAAGCATGCATGTGGAACCAACACCCCCTGAATTATACGGAGGCCATTATGGCACATAACAGGTAGGAAATAGTGTTAGGTTCCCGTCTTACAGAGATCGCCTTGACGTGTGGCAGACGGGCTCAAATAATTTTGTACAAAATATATTTGCCAAGAATCTCAAATTTACTAAATGAGTGCAGCATTAGCATCAAAATATTTTATATTATTATGGCATTTTTGTACTTTATTTGGTTTGCAGAGTACTGTTGCATTGTATTTCTTTTCTTTGTATATCTAGCTATAGCAACGTGCACCTGCACACTGGGATGTGCTGACTGACCCCCCTTTTTTTTCTTAGAAGTTGATTTTTACCTTCATTTTTTCAGTCCCTATTGGCTGCGGAGTGGGACGGGGCGTGACCTGACTGGGTCAGGGGCGTGGCTTAGCTAGACCTGGGGGCGGGGTTTTAAGTCCTTCTTTGAAGGGTGGCCTGAATTACAGGTCGATGCCATGGTAACAGTGGGTAGCAGTGGAAGAAAACATCTTTTATTACTACTGAATGGTAAATATGTGAAATTTACATTATATTAGATAATGATTGATGATGAGTTATTCTAAAACATTAGTTATATTTATGGTAACTGGAATACCCCTTTAACAGTGTCATCCACAGCACCCTGCCCCTTTAAAGCAGTGAAGAGAAATGGCTGGGTTGTTATGGAAACCTGTGTGTATGTGGATGTGTGGCAGTTGGGATTTGAAAAGAAAGACTTCCACGCTAATATTGGCTAATGCGGGTCATATTTTGGGAATATCTCAGGAATGGTACGTCCTAGAAAGCTGAGACCCTGTCAAAAACCTTACCGGACCCCAGATGTACCTGTGTGCCGAATTTGGTGAAAATCGGTCCAATAGTTTGATCGTGCATAAAGAACAGACAGACAGACAGACACTAATTTTTACAATATAAAGAGATATATAAAAATGAGTTTCTGTCTGTCTGTCTGTCTGTTCTTTATGCGCGACCAAACTACTGGACCGATCTTCACCAAATTCGGCACACATGTACAGATGTGTCCACACTTAACTTATCACTTGTCTCAACATGTCCTGAGATGTGTGTCACGAAATGACATTAAATCTAAATTGGATAAATTGCAATACAAGTTTCAGACACCAGGTGGTGCATGGTGTTACTAGCTATACAAGTTTCAGACACCAGGTGGCGCATGGTGTTACTATTTATACAACTAGTTTTTTTAGTGTGCAATGATTATCATATATTTTGACCTGTGCCATTGTTCACCATAATTCTATATGCCATATACTATGATTTAGATACAGTTGGTGTCAGTATACAGTGCTAGTCTAGTATTATATTTGTTATAGGCAAAATAACACACACCAACCACAGTATTATGCATAGATTATTATATACTTTTAACAGTCCCATTAAATGTTACAAATGTACATAATACAATTCAGGGTGTCAGTATATACCGCAATTTTAGCATGACATTTAAAATACCTATTGATTATCTGCTGAGCTGTGTATCTAATCCTATCCTGTGTGATACTGTCTGTTGAGCTGTGTATCTAATCCTATCATGTGTGATACTATCTGCTGAGTTGTGTATCTAATCTTATTCTGGGTGACAGTGTCTGCTAAGCTGCATATCTAATCCTATCATGTGTGATACTGTCTGCTCAGTTGTGTATCTAATCTCATCCTGTGTGATACTGTCTGCTGACCTGTGTATCTAATCATATCATGTGTGATACTATCTGCTGAGTTGTGTATCTAATCCTATCATCTGTGATACTGCCTGCTAAGCTATTGTGTGTAAGCTACCTTGTGTGATAGTTTTCTGCTGAGCTGTGTATCTAATTCTATTAGGTGTGATACTGTCTATGAAGCTATTGTGTTTATCTGTATAGAGTGTGATACTGTCTGCTGAGCTGTGTATCTAATCCTACCTTGTGTGATACTGTCTGCTGAGCTGTGTATCTAATTCTGTTCTGTGTGATACTGTCTGCTGAGCTATGTATCTAATCCTATTAGGTGTGATACTGTCTATGAAGCTATTGTATGTATCTCTATAAAGTGTGATACTGTCTGCTGAGCTGTGTATCTAATCCTACCTTGTGTGATAGTGTCTGCTGAGCTGTGTATCTAATCCTACCTTGTGTGATAGTGTCTGCTGAGCTGTGTATCTAATTCTATTAGGTGTGATACTGTCAATGAAGCTATTGTATGTATCTGTATAGAGTGTGATACAGTCTGTTGAGCTGTGTATCTAATCCTACCTTGTGTGATAGTTTTCTGCTGAGCCATGTATCTAATTCTATTAGGTGTGATACTGTCTATGAAGCTATTGTATGTATCTGTATAGAGTGTGATACTGTCTGCTGAGCTGTGTATCTAATCCTACCTTGTGTGATAGTTTTCTGCTGAGCTGTGTATCTAATTCTATTAGGTGTGATACTGTCTATAAAGCTATTGTATGTATCTGTATAGAGTGTGATACAGATAAAGATAAGGAGCTCTCCTTTTTGTACATACTGTACACTCAGCCACTGCTCAGAGAGGTGGGGGAGGTGCTCATGTATTTCAGTGCCTATATTTCCCTGTATTGTGGATGAGGCCTGATTACAAGTTAAGTAAGTTATAGAAGATCATTCATGTTGCTATTGGAAAATATAACACAATACATTCTTATTGTCTTCAGTACCTAAGGCGGAGCTTATTTTTAGAAAAAAAACTTTTCACAAAGCGTTTTTTTCCGGTATTGAGCCCCTATGACGGAACTCAATGCCGAAAAAAATAACGCTAGTGTGAAAGTAGCCTATCCAACTCTCACACAGTTTATCTGTGAACTAATTAAGGACTATTTCTCCAAGACCATTCCTTTTATTTTTGGTTTTTTTGCAATTTATTACTCCACCTCTCTGTTCCTTCCTGCTTATATCCATGTTTCTTCAGAGATTTTTTCATTCCTAGCCTTGAAGAAGGGACCTCAGAGTCTTGAAAACTTGCCACTTTATAACATCATGTATTTTAGGGCTCGTTCACATGGCCGTTGTGTGGCCATGCCCGTGCTGCGGACCGCAATTTGTGGTTCGCAGGGCACAGGCACCTACTGTGGTGCTTCCGTATGCGGATCACGGACCCATTCACTTCAATGGGATCCACGATCCACATCCAATTGTCTGCACCACAAAAACATAGAACAAGTTCTATGTTTTTGCGTTGCGGAGGCACGGACAGAAACACCACGGAAGCACTCATTAGTGCTTCCGTGAGGTTCCGATCCGTGCCTCAGTTCTGTACCGCAACGCATCTTCATGATTGCGGACCCATTCAAAAGAATGGGTCCATGATGCGGGGTTCACATGGCCGGTGCCCCTGTATTGTGGATCCGCTGTATGCGGGCCGCAATACAGCCATGGCCACACAGCGGCCATGTGGACAAGCCCTTAGTTAGCCATTAAAGGGTATCAATTTACAATATTTTATATTGTTTCTCCTTTGGAGAGCATCAAGATTTCTCAATACTGGCTAAGGCCTCTTTTACACAAGCGTCAGCACGGATCCGGCGAGTGAAGGGTCCCGCCAGATCCGTGCTGCCGCAGGTGCACGTGTGGGGCCGGAATCGCGCTCTGGCCCCACACCTGCACCAGACACTATATATACTTACCTGTCCCAGCAGCTCCCGACCTGTCCCAGCAGCTCCAGAGGATGGCGCGCACAATGGGAAGATTCCCCACAGCGCCCCCTGCTGAAGGGAGAGGGAGCTGCGAGGGAAAAGTGCAAGGTGACGGATCCGTCATGAACTCCATTGAAAGTCAATGGAGGACGGATCCGTTTACTATTGTGTCACACCGAATGGATCCGTCCCCATTGACTTGCATTGGGGGTCATTCCAGATCCGTCTTGGTGCGGATGCCCAGACCGGAGAGCAAACCGCAGCATGTTGCGGTTTGCTCTCCGGTCTGGAGACTGAAGGGAACTGAACGGAATGCTTTTAGGAGCTTTCGGTTCTCTTCAGTTCAGTTTTGTCCCCATTGACAATGAATGGGGACAAAACTTTCACGCTAGTGTGAAAGTAGCCTATCCAACAATTTGGTGGGGCCATGGAGCAGACATTCAGATGTAGGCAGCACATGGTGTTGTCCACATCTTTTTTGCCCCCATTGAAATGAATGGGTCCTCAAAAAATGTGGATCTGATGCAGACCAAAAATATGGTCATGTGAATACACTAAGACTAAATATACAAAGTTTTTTTGGATGAGGATTTGAAGCAGACCTGTCTACAGAAATGGATTGGAAAGGAATTAGAAATATAAAGGAAAACCTGGGAAACTAAAATGAGCCACTGTTTAACAAAACTCCCACCTTCCTCAGTTCCAGGGATTAGATACACAGCCCAGCAGGCAGTATCACACATGGTAGGATTAGATACACAGCTCAGCAGACAGTATCACACAGAATAGGATTAGATACACAGCTCTGAAGACAGTATCATACATGATAGGATTAGATACACAGCCCAGCAGGCAGTATCACACATGACAGGATTAGGTGCACAACGCTGCAGACAGTATCACACATGACAGGATTAGATACACAACTCAGCAGACAGTATCACAAAAGATAGGATTAGATACACAGCTTGGCAGACAGTATCTCACACAGGAGAGGATTAGATACACAACTCTGAAGACAGTATTACATATGATAGGATTAGATACACAACTCTTCAGGCAGTATCATACACAGGTTTAGATGCACGACGCTGCAGACAGTACCACACACACTAGGCTTAGATACACGACTCTGCAGACAGTATTACATATGATAGGATAAGATTTACAGCTCTTCAGGCAGTATCACACATGATAGGATTAGATACACTGCTAAGCAGACAGTATCACACGTGATAGGATTAGATACACTGTTGAGCAGACAGCATCACACGTGATAGGATTAGATACACAGCTCAGCAGACTGTACCACACATAAAAGGAGTGGATACACAGGTTAGCAGACTGTAACACATTTGATAGGATTAGATACACAACTCTTCAGACAGTATCACACACAATAGGATTAGATACTCAGGTCAGCAGACAGTCTGACACATGATTGGATTAGATACACAGCCCAGCAGACAGTACCACACATGATAGGATTAGATACACAACTCAGCAGACAGTATCACAAAAGATAGGATTAGATACACATCTTGGCAGAAAGTATCTCACAGGATAGGATTAGATACATAGCTTGGCAGGCATTATCACACATGATATGATTTGGTATACAAATCTTCAGGCAGTATCACACATGATAGGATTAGATGCACAACGCTGCAGACAGTATCACACAGGATAGGATTAGATGCACAGCTTGGCAGACAGTATCTTACACAGGATAGGATTAAATGCATGACACTGCAGACAGTATCATACATGACAGGATTAGATACACTGCTGAGTTGACAGTATCACACACAATAGGCTTAGATACACGACTCTGTAGACAGTATTACATATGATAGGATCAGATACACAGCCCAGCAGGCAGTATCACACAAGGTAGGATTAGATACACAGCTCAGCAGACAGTATCACACAAGGTAGGATTAGATACATGGCTCAGCAGACAGGATCACTCTATACAGATAAACACAATAGCTTCATAGAGAGTATCACACCTAATAGAATTAGATACATAGCTCAGCAGAAAACTATCGCACAAGGTAGGATTAGATACACAGCTCAGCAGACAGTATCACACAAAATAGGCTTAGATGCATGACACTTTAGACAGTATCATACATGACAGGATTAGATACACTGCTGAGTTGACAGTATCACACACAATAGGCTTAGATACATGACTCTGCAGACAGTATTGCATATGATAGGATTAGATACACAGCCCAGCAGGCAGTATCACACAAGGTAGGATTAGATACACAGCTCAGCAGACAGTATCACACTCTATACAGATAAACACAATAGCTTCATAGCCAGTATCACACCTAATAGAATTAGATACACAGCTCAGCAGAAAACTATCACACAAGGTAGGATTAGATACACAGCTCAGCAGACAGTATCACATTCTATACAGATACATACAATAGCTTCATTGACAGTATCACACCTAATAGAATTAGATACACAGCTCAGCAGACACTATTACACAAGGTAGGATTAGATACAGGGCTCAGCAGACAGTATCACACTCTATACAGATAAACACAATAGCTTCATAGACAGTATCACACCTAATAGAATTAGATACATAGCTTAGCAGACAGTATCACACAGAACAGAATTAGATACACAGCTCAGCAGGCAGTATCACACATGATAGGCTTAGATGCACAACACTGCAGACAGTATCACATATGATAGAATCAGATACACGACTCTACAGACAGTATTACATATGATAGGATAAGATACACAGCCCAGCAGGCAGTATCTCACACAGGATAGGGTTAGATACACGACTCTGAAGACAGTATTACACATGATATGATCAGATGCACAACTCTTCATGCAGTATCACACAAAATAGGCTTAGATGCACAACACTGTAGACAGTATCACACTGTATCACACTGTGACAGGATTAGATACACTGCTGAGCAGACAGTTTCACATGCAATAGGCTTAGATACACGACTCTGCAGACAGTATTACATATGATAGGATTAGATACACAACTCTTCAGACAGTATCACACACAATAGGATTAGATACACTAATTAAACTAGGGACTGGGGGGGAGGGTAACTACATTATAGGAGGGGAAGATAGTGCAGATAGAGACCTGGGGCAAGGTAATGGAACTGGGGGAGGAATGAAAGGAGGAACTAGAACAGATCAGAAGGAAAGGTGTAGGGTAAGAAATATACATCAACCTCTTAATTGTATGTACACTAATGCCAGAAGCCTAGCTAATAAAACTGGTGAACTGGAATTAGTGATGTGTGAGGAGGACTATGACATAGTGGGAGTAACTGAGACATGGCTGGATGATAGCTATGACTGGGCAGTTAATGTACAGGGTTACAATCTTTTTAGAAAGGATCGTCAAAACCGGAGAGGGGGAGGGGTCTGCCTTTATGTAAAGTCATGCCTAAAGCCCACACTCCGGGAAGATATAAGTGAGGGACATAAAGATGTGGAGTCACTGTGGGTAGAAATAAATGGAGCCAAAAACAATAATAAAATACTAATAGGGGTTTATTATAAACCACCCAATATTTCAGAGACCACAGAAAATCTACTTCTAAATGAAATAGACGAGGCGGCAAATCATAATGAGGTCGTTATTATGGGGGACTTTAACTACCCAGATATAGACTGGGAAACTGAAACCTGTACATCTCATAAAGGAAACAGGTTCTTGGAAATAACCAAAGACAATTACCTTTCCCAACTGGTTCAGGACCCCACTAGAGGGACGGCCATACTGGACTTAGTATTAACCAATAGACCTGACAGAACAACAGGTGTGCAGGTTGGGGGACACCTGGGAAACAGTGACCATAACATAATAACCTTCCAATTGTCATTCAAAAGAGCGTTTCTTCAGGGAGGAACAAAAATACCAAACTTCAAAAAAGCAAAATTTAGCCAACTAAGAGAGGCCATAGGCCTAACTAACTGGGACAAAGTCCTCAAAAATAAAAATACAGCCACAAAATGGGATATTTTTAAAAGCATCCTAATATCTAATTGTGAGAGGTACATACAATAAAATAATAAGAAACAAGAAAAAACCAATGTGGATAAATAGAACTGTAAAGAAAGCAATAAATGACAAAAAGAAAGCATTTAAATCACTAAAACAGGAGGGGAGTGAGGAAGCATTGAAAAACTATAAGGAAAAAAATAGAATATGTAAAAGACACATAAAAACAGCCAAACTAGAGACCGAGAGATTAATCGCCAAAGAGAGTAAAACTAACCCTAAAATGTTCTTCAATTATATAAATACTAAAAAGTATAAACCTGAAGGTGTCGGCCCCTTACAGAGTAATGAGGGGGGAGTAGCAGAGAGCGATGAGGAGAAAGCGAAGCTACTAAATAACTTTTTCTCCACTGTATTCACTGAGGAAAATAAAATGTCAGATGAAATGCAGAGTATAAAAGTAAATTCCCCTTTAAAAGTGTCCTCTCTGACCCAGGAAGAGGTGCAGCAACGTCTTAAAAATATTAAAATAGACAAATCACCAGGACCGGATGGCATACACCCCCGTATCCTAAGAGAATTAAGTAATGTAATCGACAGACCCTTATTTCTGATATTTAAGGACTCTATACTGACGGGGAGTGTTCCACAGGATTGGCGCATAGCAAATGTGGTGCCAATATTCAAAAAGGGTCCAAAAACAGAGCCTGGAAACTATAGGCCGGTAAGTTTAACTTCTGTTGTGGGTAAACAGTTTGAAGGTTTTCTGAGAGATGCTATCTTGGAGTACCTCAATGAAAATAAGCAAATAACTCCATATCAGCATGGCTTCATGAGGGATCGGTCATGTCAAACCAATTTAATCAGTTTCTATGAGGAGGTAAGTTCTAGACTTGACCGCGGCGACTCAATGGATGTCGTATATTTGGACTTCTCCAAAGCGTTTGACACGGTACCACATAAAAGGTTAGTATACAAAATGAGAATGCTTGGCCTGGGAGAAAATGTCTGTATGTGGGTAAGTAACTGGCTTAGTGATAGAAAACAGAGGGTGGTTATTAACGGTACATACTCAGATTGGGTCACTGTCACTAGTGGGGTACCACAGGGGTCTGTATTGGGTCCTATTCTCTTCAATATATTTATTAATGATCTTGTAGAAAGCTTGCACAGTAAAATATCAATTTTTGCTGATGACACTAAACTGTGTAAAGTAATTAACACAGAGGAGGACAGTGCACTGCTACAGCAGGATCTGGATAGACTGGAGGCTTGGGCAGAAAAGTGGCAGATGGGGTTTAACACTGACAAATGTAAGGTTATGCATATGGGAAGGAATAATGCAAGTCACCAGTACATACTAAATGGTAAAGCATTGGGTAACTCTGACATGGAAAAGGACCTAGGAATTCTAGTGAACAGCAAACTAAGCTGCAGAAACCAGTGTCAGACAGCTGCTGCCAAGGCCAATAAGATAATGGGTTGCATCAAAAGAGGCATAGATGCCCGTGATGAGAACATAGTCCTGCCACTTTACAAATCACTATTCAGACCACATATGGAGTACTGTGTACAGTTCTGGGCTCCTGTGAACAAGGCAGACATAGCAGAGCTGGAGAGGGTTCAGAGGAGGGCAACTAAAGTAATAACTGGAATGGGTGGACTACAGTACCCAGAAAGATTATCAAAATTAGGGTTATTCACTTTAGAAAAAAGACGACTGAGGGGAGATCTAATAACTATGTATAAATATATCAGAGGTCAGTACAGAGATCTCTCCCATCATCTATTTATCCCGAGGACTGTGACTGTGACGAGGGGACATCCTCTGCGTCTGGAGGAAAGGAGGTTTGTACATAAACATAGAAGAGGATTCTTTACGGTAAGAGCAGTGAGACTATGGAACTCTCTGCCTGAGGAGGTGGTGATGGTAAGTTCACTAAGAGAGTTCAAGAAGGGCCTGGATGTATTTCTGGAGGGTAATAATATTACAGGTTATAGTTACTAGAGATGGGTCGTTGATCCAGGGAGTTTTTCTGATTGCCTGACTGGAGTCGGGAAGGAATTTTTCCCCCTAAAGTGAGGAAAATTGGCTTCTACCTCACAGGGTTTTTTTGCCTTCCCCTGGATCAACTTGTAGGAAAACAGGCTGAACTGGATGGACAGATGTCTTTTTTCGGCCTTACAAACTATGTTACTATGTTACTATGTTACACTGCTGAGCAGACAGTATCACACACAATAGGATTAGATACACAACTCTGCAGACAGTATTATATATGATAGGATTAGATACACAGCTCAGTAGACAGTATATCACATGGTAGGATTAGATACACAACTCTTCAGACAGTATCACACAGGATAGGATTAGATACACAGCTTAGCGAACACCAAAACTGACACCACTCTGAGTTTGGAGATAAGTTAAGAGTGGACGCAACTGTACATTAGGTGTCCAGGAAGGTTTTAGACCGGGTCTCAGCTCTCTAGGACGTACCGTTCCTGAGATATTCCCAAAATATGACCTGCATTAGTCAATATTAGCGTGAGAGCCTTTCTCTTCAAATCCAAACTGCCATTCTCTCCACATACACACGGTCACATGTCCGATATCAGCCAATAGAAGCTCGCAGGTCCTTGGTCTCCACATACATACAATTTTACTGCAAGTTTCCATAACAACCGAGCCAGGGGCAGGGTAGAGGAATCTGGGTGAGAACAAGAAAGACTTGGGAAATAGGTTTTCACTTTGTGTAGTAACAACAACATAACAACCCAGCCATTTTTCTTCACTGCTGTAGGTTAGCTTTAGGCTAGGGCTGCATGACACATAGGGCACAACTACACTGCTACATGTTTTGTGCGACATTGATGTTGCACCAATGTCGTGCAATAATTATTACTACGGTATGCAACATGCTGCGATGCGACGGTTTCAGTAAAATCCATCTTGGTTGGATTTTTTGCGACTGTTGTGTCGCAGTCGCAGCATGTCGCATTGCGACACTATAGCCTATTATTATAAAAATTGTTGTACGACATTGGTGCAACAAAATGTCGTCATGTAGCCCTAGCCTTAAAGGGGCAGGGCGCTGTGGAGGTCACTGTTAAGTGGGCAGGAGCCACTGTTAAAGAAGCAGATGCTGTGGAGGTCACTGTTAAGGGGGCAGGGGCCACTATTAAAGGGGCGCTCACTGTGGATGTTACTGTTAATGGAGCAGGCCGCTGTGAAAGTCACTGTTAAAGGGGCGGAAACTGTGGAGCTTTTTGTTAACGTGGCAGGGGCCACTTTTAAAGGGGCAGCTACTGTGGAGGTCATTGACCTCGCAGTACCCTGCTACCTTAACACTGTTAAGGGAACGGGGTACTGTGGCAGTCATTGTTAAAGGGATGGGTGAAATAGGTTTTTGCTCTGTGTAGTAACCAGGCTGGTAATGAGCAGTAATTAGCAGCCAGCTGAGGAGCTCATGTAAATACCTCCCCAAAACACAATTCAGTGCTTAGCTCCCACAGGACTTGGCACAGCCTGCTTCTTACACACTGTCACATGCACACAGATTTACTCCAGGTTTCCATAACAACCCAGCCATTTTTCTTCGCTGCTGTAGGTTAGCTTTAGGCTAGGGCTACACGACGACATGTGTTGCGCAACAATAAGTCGTACGACACATAGGGCACAACTACACTGCTACATGTGTCGTGCGACATTGATGTTGCACCAATGTCGTGCAAAAAATATTATAATGATAGTCTATGCTGTTGCACTACGGCATGCAACATACTGCGACGCAACAGTTTCAGTAAAATCCATCTTG